>JAODJU010000014.1:18903428-18922070 GCA_026776725.1 Gnathonemus echidnorhynchus | reverse complement strand
GGGGGGGGGCACTGATGTTTGAGTTCGGGGGGTTCCACCAAACCAGTCAAAGCTATATTTTCCTAGTAGGGAAAATTTGGGGTTGTAGTGAATTTTCTCAAAGGAGCCATCCTGCCAAAATCTCTCAGATAGCAGGACACGGAATTGGCTAGGAAGTGAGAAGGAATCCTCTAAAATACAGGTGGTGACATGCGGGCTTCTGCTGCCATGCTGGGGTTTGTAGCCATGATTTGCATTAAGGTTCACATGGGCACATCGAAGGCTCTCTGGAAGGAATATGCTGCTCCCTGAATAGAGCATGAAAGCATCAAAAAGCATCTTCATGACTATTGTGTGCCCTAAGGAGAGATGATCCCAGTGGTGGAACATGTTGACTGATTGAGGCTAAATCATGTACCACTAGAAAGAACTTTGAGCAGCAACGATATTGTCCTAATTTAAGGATTAGTCTATCAAGACCTTCATGACACCAGTATAGGAATTGTGGATTCTGCTCTGTACCTGAGAGTTTGACAGAATGTCAAGTCATCAGTGTATGAGTTGAAATGATGTTAGGTTGCATAGCAAGGTGAAGATCCAAAAAGTTACCAGCATATCTGTGTCAATTCAAGCTTTGGGCAGCCCCCCCCCATCCCCCCCACACATCAATCCTGCCTCACAGAAATGCCGAAAGCTTGAAGTTCAGTCAGAAAAACAAAAGAAAATGTCCTTCATAAATTCTGCCGTGCACAGAGAAATACCTCCATCGTGCTGTGCAGAAATTCTTGTGTTACTTGATCACAACCATCGTAATGAATAGTTGCTCCTTGCTTGGTAGCAATAGCATTATGTTTTATCCCCCTGCACAGTTTGTATATATATTGGAACTGAACTGCTAAAGCACTAAAGATTCAGCAATTCCGATCCCATACTGTTCTGGTGCATTGGGGCTTCAGCAATTCCCATACTGTTCTGGTGCATTGGGGCTGGTTGCAAAATCTCCTGGCAAGATGGGAAACAACAGGATTCTTGGAGGGGGTATCCAAAAAGGGCATGGCCGCTGGCGCCGGGTAGACACTGCGGCCCAAGTTTGGGCACAGCAGGGTGTAGATGTGGGACAGCATGCAAGCGAACCTGTAATCTGAGCCCAAACAGCACAGATCAGAGTATAAATAAAAGCCAGTGTGGTGGTAATGAAAAAAATCATCATCGCCCCCTCTGCCCCTCCAAAGAGACCTCTTTGAGTGAGTGCGTTTAAAACCAAATATATTGAAATGCGAGCAATAGGTTTTCAGTGAAAAGACACACACAGTATATATTACTCTGAGCATGAGCATTTACATCACCTTCAGGATCCCCCGCTTTCATGTTATATACGATACTGAGACGCCATTATGTTTTATTATCTGTAGAGAAACACGTTAACTTTGCTCCCGACCCTTTCAACAGTTTCGCTTTAAACTCGTGAAGCCAGAACAGATAAACCTGAAGCTGAAAATGCTGAAAATGCTTCACTCATCCCAGTGACTGCTGAGCGGTCATAAAGCCTGACTTCATTCATGAGGCTGTCTCTCCCCAGTATGAGTAAAGCCTCAGTCTAAGCACTGGAGCCTTACTGGATAATGCTGCATGTGCTCTAATCCGGTTGCCGTATCTGTCGATCTGGAGTGGATTTTCTCTGGGTCACCGTTTTATTAGCAAATTTAGCAACAGGTTATGAACTATAAACTGACCTACATCGGTGAGAGCAGGGTAGAATGGTGAGATTTCAGCTTTCATTGCCTTGGGGCGATTTTTCCGAGTCAATGTTTGAGTTCATGAGGTATCGGTCAGTCTCAAATCAAAAGGGCTGAATATACAACGTGATCAATGGTCAGTTGATTGTGGGACTTAAATTTAGATTTTCTTCATTGTTTATTAGAGGAGAAACCAACATGTAGTCTGATTAATCAGATGATCCTGATTATTATAAAATGCTTAAAAATCGTTGATTTTTTTTTTTGCTGGTTGATCAATCAGTCGACCTCTATTCTTTATTGTAGATAATCATAATATGGATTATGATTTGCAATCATGTCAGGGTATGAATCATCCCATCCTGTCTGTATCTGATATCTTTACTCTCCACACTAATAAGTAATGAGTTTCTCAGTGATTAGCACTGTTTCATATTATCACTGCTTCTGTGACCATGACTTACAATATTGCCTCCACTGTAGTCATTTTAACATCGAGGTTTCTTCACATCATATGAACCCTCTTCTGCTCACTTATTTGCTGGGTTTTCTTACTTTTCCGTTTTACTGATGCGGGCTGGAATATTGCCACCCATTTAAAATATCTCTGTGTGGCAGAGATGACTGACTACCCCAAAGTACAGGTAAAATGCATATTTACTTACTTAGCGACATATATTCCTGAGCTCGCAGGGTTAGCCAGTCCCCAGAGCAGCAGGGGGATCTAAGAGCCTTGCTGAGGGTCCCAGTGGTGACATCACTCTGACAACACTGAGAATAGACAGCTGACATTCAATCACAGTCTCATTGTCCTAACCTGCAGATCCACACAGCGCCCCCCAAAGGCGCCACGAGTCACGTCAGGGCATCAGATAATGTTCTTTACATTAGTTTCCATGTTAAATGCCATTTCAATCCTCAACCTAATCACCATGCAGAACCCAAAAATACTTATGAACGCATGGTAAATTTATGCTGAACTTGTCAGTCTATGTTAGTTCAAGGCTATATTCTCCATAAAATGCTGATACTCCAATGACCCTCCAATCTTGCTGAGGACACACTGAGCTGGTGAATGCCTGAGGCCTGTATGGAATGTGTGCAGAACGTGAAGTCCAATGAATATGCTCCGTCTGGGTCACATGTGACTACCTCTCTCTGACTGAGAAATTCTCTGTAAAAAGCGACATCCAAGTTTAGCAGAAGATGCTGTATGTACGATGAGCAATGCTGTAAGTGTGAACAGATCTGGGTGGTCTGTGCTGAATTTGTTAACAGATTTGAGTTTCAGAATGCGCTGTGGAAACTGTAAGTTCTGACACTTCTGAAGCTAAATACTAAATTAGTGTTCATATGGAGGTTCCCGGGTGGGTTAGGTAATTATTTTTATAAGTTTTCCTTTCAGTCAACCTCGATAATTATCACAATAAATACTCAAATAATTTTATCTTAACTTTAAGGCTCCATTTATGTTTCAGATTCCCTTAGAATTGCCCCAAGACAGTACATTAGAACATGAAAATGATGACATATTGAGTGTACTGCTAACTGAAATCTAATTTTAATAAATAAATCATATATCAATAACCTTTTTTGTGGTTGTAGGGCGTAATACTCGAAATTGCAGATAGTTCAATTTGTTTCTGGGTCTTTTCTCTGACTGACTTACAGTCACAGCACTGATGTCTTTTTGCTTGGTCTATCTCCTTTTTTAAAAGATGTTCTGGCTGCTGAGCTGTCGCTTTCGTCACCAACACCTGAAGTTTCCCGTGAGGGAGCGCTTCTCTCTTCCATGATATTACCAAAATAGTAACACGTGGCTCCGCTAACTCAACCAACCTTGCATTGTTGGGCACAAATTGTCCAGACCTAAAAGACTACCATACGATTGGTTGGAATTGTGTTCATTTCTGTGATGTGACAGGCTGATGTGTGCTATCAAACAATGTTCCTTATTGACAATTCACCAAAGTTTCTCATTTTCTTATCATCACTGATGAAAGCCTAGTACAAAATCATTTGCGGCAAATCCATGGTTGAGGCTTTGATCTTCATTATTTTGACTGCATGTATTTTACATAAATGTCTGATTACACAACATAACACAACTATACTTTGTGCATTACTATTATTATTATTATTATTATTATTATTATTAATAATAATAGTTACCTTTGAATTTCGGCAAAAAGGTTCCTGGCTCCGCAGATTTCAAATGTTTTATCTTGAAGTGAGATCATTTGTCCTGTAAAATTTTACAGCGCTTTGTGCCTTTGCAGGTGAAATAAAATTACATTCATAGAGTGTCTACATCAAAGTTGATTGTCTTCAAAGCCCAGCATCGGGCCTATCAGAGCAAGAGCATCGGATGACACATAAGCAGAATCCGGAACTCCAAAGCTTTGGCGTTTATGAACGAGCTCTCAAGGTCTGCAGGGGAAATGAAATAATAATGGCAGCACGCATTTCCACTCTGCACTTTCTTCATTAAGCTGTTTCACACGCCGGTATAAATTTACATAGCTAATCAACCCCCTCCAGCAAATATTTCCTCGTTAGAAAGGCTGTTATTACACTTTATTAAGTTGAAATTCAAGGATTTTGAGTGATACTGCGTGCGCGAAAATGCAGGGGAAAAAAAAATTTATACCTCTGCGGCTGAATGTCACTGTAGTGGAAAGAAGTATCTGCAGATTAAACTACTATAAAGTTTCTGTAAGGATTTTGGTAAACTTTTGCAGATATAGCAAGCTCGTCAGTTATCAAAAAGGACATCTAAGTGGGGGGCTTTCAGTCATTCGGGTGAAAGGGGCCGGTGTTCCCGTACACGTCTGTGTGAAGGTATGAGACCACTGTGTGATTTAATGACAAGTGATTTTGTGCATGCTTTGTTCTTCATGTTTAGGAGAGAAAAAGAGACATACAGAGAGATCCTACTCTTAAACGTCTGATCTGAGAACATTCCATTCATTTAATTTACTCAGAAACCCTCCCTGATGCCACACTCGTCCTGACGGCTGATTGTTCTTAGCTGAGAATACCGCTGTCTGATTGTGGCCCAGAACTGCTCCTGCTTTTTCTCCTGTGGATTTTCTTCCATGCTGTTTGGGGCTGAATTGCCTTGTCTTAGATGGCTTAGTGATGGCAGACAGATGTGTTTTGGCTGGATCCCAAAGCGAATATGGGTGCAGGAAAGATGTACTTTCCCAGTGTTTTACCCACTGTGCCCCACGACCTACATTTTTATGTAAAAAGCACGTTTGCTTTTACAATAGACTTGATAGGCTACTATTCATTCATCTGTCTATCTGTCATGTATAATGCAAGGTCACAGTGAGTCCAGAGTCTATCCCAGGAAGCACAGTATTTAAACATTAGCATTCGTAGCAAGTTAGAATATCACATTTCTTGTCAGATTTAAGAAGACTGGTCTATTAAAAATCAAAGCTCCATTTGAGTGTTCATAACACAACAGGGTGTTCAAACGCAACATTGTTTCCGTTTAAACAAACATTTTGCACATTTCGCCTATAGCGTGCCTCTGTACTTAGATGACTGACTTGATTGGCTTCCATCAAGCCCACAAGAGCACTGTCCCCACATGAAGACATACATGGGATTTCTGTTTTGTTTCCTGAAAACTGATGAGAATTAGACACTAATGAAGGGTCATATTTGGCAATCATGATCAATACTGCACTACAGAGAATAGATCTCCTTTGTTTCCTTTGAAATAATGCTAGGACCATCAAGAGAGAAAAGGAGAGAACATTTACCGGGCTGCAGTCCATTTCATTTCGGATCATGCAATTAAAACATTTAGGTGCCCTTTAATTCTAGGTTGTGCAATGACATTTTTGACTTAATGATAGATCATATCTAGTGAGTCTGGACATTGTTACAGTGAATGAATCCTCCCTGTTATTAGAGTCATCTGGAATGGGGTTTTTTCTGTACAGCTCATCATAACTTGAAAGTTATGATAACTATGACAATTTGTGATGGACTCATTGGCTGTTAGACCAAACTCATTGGGCCATCAGGCCAAATTAGGCAACCAGTCTTTGTTAGGGTCTTTAGATCCTACAACACAATGCAAAGAAGCAGGATTGCTGTGGCCATTTTTGGATTTTTCTTCCGAACTGGAATCATAAAGGAGATTGTGATATATGAAGGCATATACATGGAAGGAAGTGGAGATTAAATGAGCATACACAATCGTATTCCGCCTGGGTTGTTCAAACGGTTCAATAAAACCCATTTTGTTTGAGCTAATGTGAAAAATCACAGTACAGATCAGAATAGATCGATTGATTCCTTATGATTTGTTTAATAATAAGAGGTTCTTCTGGCCTCTGTACATTTTTTCCCAGTTTGAAATGTTCTACTTACCTTGGCTCTGGGGGCATCTTGGATCACATTAGGGATGAGAGTTCTAGGCCATCTAAAAATTCAGTGCATCTTGGACCTAAAAGCAAATTCCCTTTCATAGCATTTGCTCTGGGCTCCAAAATGACAACAGAAATGCATAATAAATAAACCTAGAAAGTCACAGCCTATTATTACATTTAAATTATTAGAAAATGTTATTTGAGGTCACGCAGCAAATTCAGGGTGTCGGTTCTGGGCCAATCGAGAACACAGGGAGAACACTCTCCAAATTTATCACCTCGAAATTATGAAAGTATATCGGTCTTAAGTGTGTGGTATTAGCTTCAGTGATACATCATAAACAAGGAGTAACCACAACTAATTACATTTCAGCCCTCTGTTGGGACGAGCTTTCTACAGAAGATACAGCAAGTCGATTCCATCCAGTTGAATTTTATGTTGGTCTTCATCCTTGTCGTATGGATCTCATATGGATCAGACTCCCCACTGGAATCAATTGCTAGATCCTAGTCATGGCCATTATCCTCTTACACGGATCAAGCTGTTCACAAATAATTCAATAAAATGTTAGACACAGGCAGTCACACAGAAACTGGATCAGGCCCACAGCACTGGTCTTGAAACCCAGTATGGCTCAGTTTGCTTTTGTGTGGCTTCTATAAAGGTAAATTAGGTGTCTAAATCTGACACCTGGATCAATTCTGCCTGGTTTTTTATGTGACACTGTATTTAACTAAAGGCCACTTTCAAGTTCTCTTATCCCTGGAGTCCAAGGAAACATCTGCATCCGTACAAGGACGACATCATTACTTATTATGATTGTCTATTAAGGCAGAAAATTCTGGGGACTCACTTGTTGTGCTACCAAACACTATACAGGAAATGGCAATATAAGACATTTAGAAATACTGGGATGTCCAGTACTTTAGCAGAAGTATAGAATGGAACTCATAGACCAGAAGCCAGAGTAAAATGCTATAGAGAAGGATTCCCTCGGACTGGCACAGTCCTCACACTCCCCATTAACTGCTGTGGTGCTGCTCTGTGCTCTGTTTGAACCAGAACACTCCATGCATCTTTGTAGTCATTTTGCCTCTGGGTAGTTCAAAGGCTATGGTTTGGGCTTCCACTGCTAAGAGAACCCATGAGGTGACTTATAGCTGCTGCTGGAGTAGAGCGAGGACAAGATGACTCTGTTTGTGTGCATTAATTTGTTCCAGATTTTCCTTATTCTAGCATCCAGATATGGTATCATGTGTCTTGATAGTAACTGTGGCAATTTTCGTTTGTTTATGCTGATCACTCTTGTTGTCTTACTCACTCGTAGCTCCCATCTGTTCCTGGAAAGAGAACCGGCTAAGTACAGCTCTGGTCACTTCAGAAATCTCCGTATCACGTAGCCAGGTTTCCATGGTTGCACAGGTTTTCCGACAGTGTCTACATATGAATTGGTATCCATGGAGGTATCTGCTGCTCAGTCTATGTATCTGTCTGGGGATGAATCTCTCTCACTTTCATTATCCCATTCTGTGTCTTTGTCTGGTTCTGTTCCTTTCAAGCCTGAGTCTGTTTTTCCCCCTAGCCTGGAAAAACTAATCTGTTTGGATTGGGTACTTGGGTTAATTAATTAAGTATACTAATGGAAAAGGCTTCAGCTGACTAGTTCCTGAGGTCCATTAGTTTAAATAACCTGCGCAAATGACCAAATGCTCTTATTTAACAATATGAGTCCCAAGCTTTTATAAGATATACCATACTTGCTGTAACTCTTAATATCTCTGTCCTTTATATACAAATAAATGTCATCTGCCATGACTTTTCGAGGGGGTGGGGCGGATGGTCCCCTGGGTACATTTTAACTATTGGGGGGGGGGGTGAGAGATTTTGTATGATCGATAAAAAAGGCACTTGGTTATCAATAAAGGGCACTTGGCACATCAAAGGGCACTTTCATTTCAAAAGGAACAAATGTTCAGGCAACTCCAGCCACCCCCCCCCCATCCCCCCTGCACATGCCTGGTCTCTTGGGAGGCTCCCTAGTCTGTGTGTGTGTGTGTGCGTGTGTGTGTGTGGAGTTTGAATGTTTCTCCTCTGTCCTACAGACCAAGAACAAGCAAATAGGTTTGCCAGTGTTTTTAAATTGCTTGCAGTGTATGACTGTGTGTCTGAGTAGGAGCCCTGTGATAGAGTGATATACGTCCACGATGCCCCCTGCAATGCAGAAGACGGATGTATTTTGGAAACACCACCCTGAATACTGTATTCTGTGTTTCACTCATTTGAAAAGACATATATTACATTTACAGTAAGTGCAAAAAGCATTGTACTCATTAACTGAAATACATAATTGTATTTTGGTTATGCTATGTTAAGAGTCTGAGAGTTAATGTGCCCACTGATGATAAAGTTTCGTTTTATAATAAGATCCTATGCATGAGGTTCAAATTCATCCACAAAATATTTCTATGTGTCTGTATTCACAGAATTATTCTGGCGAAGCTGTATGAATGAAGCGATGGAGCTAAAAACAGACGGGCTGCACTGTATTTCACTGTATATTTTTCATGCATCCCCCCAATGGTGTCCCATTTATGAAGTTCAATAAATAAATTATATTTAAAGCTATGACAGTAGAGCATTTTTGCAAAACTACATATAAGGAAATATTTCAGAAAATAAGCTAAATGGGGGAAAAAGTAGGTTCAATCATTTGGACCATGAACTCTGTACTTAATGATATTTAATGAAGTAGCGCCATTGGCAATTACACCTACGAGTCTTTGGGCATAATTATGTCGCACTTTTCACACCAGGTTTGGGCAACTTTGGCACATTTATCTTGACTTTCATAGGGTCAGGGAATTTCACTTTCTTATTCAAGAAACATTCAAATGAAACTATGATCTTTGGCTCCCAACATCTAACATTTTCCCTGCGTGATTGAGTGCAGTGATGATTGACTGGCACTAGAACATAAATTTGTGCCAAACATACTGTTAGACTAAGGAGCTTAATTTTTGTTCTCATATTATTGCTTTAATCTCATTTTATCTCAATACAATAAATGTTTCTTTTCTTGTACTTAGTGTATCCATTACACTTTGCTGACTCCGCTTACAGATAATTAAACACACCTCTCACCAGATGCTCATCCCTATAGCTCCTTAAATTGCACTCACTGGCTTCACATGAGTTGTATGATCAAAGCCATACCTTAAATAGCAATTTAACATCAAGAAAGTATTATTATAGCAATTATACCTTGATTTGATATTTAATTGAAATGTAATTAAACTATAAGTAAATAGATTAGTCAATTAGCTGACTAAAAAACTAAAAAAAAAAGATAAATAGGAGGAAATTTAAAAAGTAATGGGAAATATTCATGTTTACATATTTTTTTTTTTTACATTATTTACTTATCAGTGTTGTTTATTTTAAGAAGAAATATATAGAGCTGAGGTACCAGTGCAGGTCAGGAATTTCTTGGTAATTTTCTGAGCAGATTTTCTTCCAAAGATATCCAAAGGCTTCACTCTAACTGTTTGCCATGTTACTGTGTGCTGTAATCTTGTTTCCAAGACCTTGGGGAACTTTCATATGACAATCTCCGCATTAAAGATGGGGCAGTTAAGGGCACAAAATAATTGTTTTATGTAATAATGGTAGTAAATTTGACATCTTCTCAAGCGACCCAGAGTCTAATGCCTGTGCTTTGACCAGCGGGTACAGGCATCTCACCCAGGGCACAGGGCACACCAGAGGTACTTCCCAGCCCCTGCAACCTCAACCAGAGTAAGTGGCAGGAGGACTGCAGATATTCCACACTTCCTAATTCCATTACTATTATCAACTGAGCAGCATGTTTTTTCATTCATTCTCTGTAGCTACTTATTCTGTTTGACGGTGTGAAGGGTCTGGACCTTTGAGTGTAGGGCAGGGAATAACCCAAGATGGGGTTCCAACCCATCACAGGGCACACTCATAAACCCCTGTGGGCATTAGGGTAACTCCAATTAGCTTCATCATGTTTTTGGACCTGGGGGGGGCACAATGATATTGTGAAAAACCCCACAATGACAGGAGGAGAACATGCAAACTCCACAAACATGGACAGGGACTCGAATCCAGGTCCCAGAGGGGTAAGGCAACAGTGTGAAGTACTGCAAGACCATACCACCCCCAGTGTTTTTTTTTTTTTAATTCTTTAAATAAGTTTAAAGAACTGTTAAGTGTGTTACAAAAAAGCCTTGGTCACTTCCTGGGCAGTGCCGCTCAAGCTGGAAAGTTGCTACATAGGTGATGAATGAACAGCAAAATCAGCATGTCTGAACTGATATGAAGGAAAATAAGCTCACTAACAACATCATAGGGCCAGTGGAAAGTCAACCCCCACGCTCTAAATGAAGAGGAACATTTGGAAAGGAAAAGAAAAAAAAGACTTTAGTTTTATCTAGCATCACATCTCTGTTCTTTGTCCCATACAAAGGCACATTCCATAAGTTCAGTTTCATACAGATGAAGTATTTGGTGTTTTTGACCTTTAGAAAAAGGCTGAACAGATCTTCATTATGCTTCAGCCATGTTTGAGGTTGACGCGCTGGACCAGCCTGGAAGCGTATTTGTAAGGAGCAGATGAGGAAATAGGAGATAAGCATTTTTTCCCTCTCAAGAGCTCCTTTGACACTATGGAGCAAGCTTCTGTAGGGCATGTGTGTTAAATAAAAGGTCATATTCATAAAGTCCTTATGCTGGAATCTTTTTGGGAAGCCGACAAAAGTAACAAAAAATGTACGCAACCCAAGATGGAAATTTTGTGGTTTCATCTGCATTCAAGGCTTTTGTCTGCAGGACCAACAATACATGAGATTTTCGTGGGCAGAAAACCGCGTCCAGAGAACTGTAGCAGGACGAAAGGGTCTCTGTTGTCAGGCTGCTCACATGACGCTACGTCAGCTTCCCCGCTGACGCTGTTTGCACAGTGCACTCTGCACCACACCTGGGTAATTCCTTCCCAGGGCTGGCAAAGTGCTCTGAGATCTGGGTTAAAGTTTCCACCAGGGTTCCATGTGTGTGGAGTTTGCTTGTTCTCTCTGTGTCGTTGTGGGGTCTCCTCTGGTTTCCCCTCCATTGTCCAAACGCGTGCTGAGGGTAACTGGAGTTACCAGATTGCCCGTGTGTGTGAGTGTGAGTGAGTGGTGTGTCATGGGTTGGTGCCCCATCTTGGGCTGTTCTCTGCCATGTGCCCATAGCCCCTGGGCTAGGCTCCCCCCCACCCCCACCCCCCACCATGACCCTGAACAGGGTAAATGTTTTCAGAAAATGGGTGGATAGATTTCTTGTGTAAAATACTGTGTGGAATTTGAATTCCTTTTGCCTATTTTTTCTCTCATTTCAGAGTGATCATTTTGTTTGTTTTTTTGTTCATTCACTCATTCACTCATTCATTCATTCCAATAGTCATGAATACAGAGCTGTAAATAAACCTCTCACACTAAAATACCAAATGCCCTCCCTTCCCATCATCTCTTCCCAATAACTGCTTCCATACTTTTCTACCATTTAGGGTGAAGTGTTCCGCTAAGTTGAACAATTCAATTAATAAAACTAAAAATATTATTACAGGCCAGTGTGGTGGTTCACTGGGTAGTACTATTGCCTCATACTTCATTTAGGTCCCCATGTACTTCTGCGGAGTCTGGATGTTCTCCTCATGTTCTGTGGGATGTCTCTGGGTCTCTGGGACATGCAGTCAGGCTGACTGGCTTCCTTAAATCCTAAGTTGGCTGTTGTGTGTGTGTGTGTGTATTTAGTTCGGTTACTTGTGATTAAGGTTACGGCTGGGTAGGGGGTACGGTTGTGTGTGTGTGTCTGTGTGTGTGTGTGTCTCCTGCATTGGACTGGCTTGCCTATACTACCTGAGAGAGGCTCCAGACTCAATGTGTACTAGATAAGTGGTTGGAAGATAGATGGATAGCTATTTGATTTAGATGCATAGTAATTAACAGCACTCTCCAGTAGGTATTCATTAGCTCCCCCTCTAAACAATTGGCATGTAACCCCTATTATGCTTATCAAAGAATGGCAATCATGAAGGGTACAGAGCTTCTACTCACCAAAAAGAGGAGCAATTCTGCTGTAACTTCATTATATTTAAAGAGCACCAGCAGTAATCATCACCAACCATTAAAATATTTAATTAATTTCTCTTCTCATCCCTAGAATTTTGATACAATTCTGCCAGTCAGGTAAAAAGGCCCAATTCAGCAATTTATGTAACCACTGAAGTTAAATGCCCCTGTTCAACAGTAATAATATCCAGACAATAGGTCCTGAAATTTATGTCTCAAGTGTTCAAGGGAAACATCATCCATCTCTGGTAGAGGTCTCACTCTGTGGTCATTGTTTAATATTGACTGATTGCAGTCCCTTTCAGCCCAAACATGAACAGCCCTCACTGGTTACACCATATGGCACTGCTATGACCAATATACTGACAAAACTTCCTACATCCATCCATCCAAACCATTCAAGTTCTTTAAAAGTTCCTTTTTGTTAGCATTGTGATTTCAAAATGATAAAGGCTTTAAACTATGCTGAATTAATTACAACCATTTAAAATACAAGCATAAATGTATAGCCTTTTTGAAAGTGTTATTTGGTGAGGATTCTGGATTCTTTCTCAGAACCATTATGGAAGGTGCGGGAGACATTGGCTGTTGCTGAATTTCAAGCTCGGCGCACCAGGGAGTGGCCTCAAGGGTAGTGCTGCACCGGGCAGTTTAGCTGTTCCTGCAGAGGAAGAACTACTATCGCAGAATGGCCTCCCTGTACAGCATCCCTCAAGCACTGCAACAAGGTGTGAATAGACAGTTCTGATTTAGAGTGGTGATTCACGACACGGATTTGCATCCTGCTGCGGCGGCCTGTTGACATCAGGAAGGCCAGTGGTCGTTGCTGCAGTGCCGCCTTTCGTCATTTTCATCACCTCGTTGTCATACATCGCATTAAATGCTGAGGTTCTGCTGTGTACATCTAAGTCGAAAGGGATCATGAAAGCAAAGTGGGCCGGTGAAGCTGGAGAATTAGCTGTCAGAGGGACAGAAGGCAGCCTCAGAAGTGTAGACGCACTCCAACATCTGCTGCGAGGGGCTTTCAGACAGGGCCACTGCCTGTCTGTTTGGTGTCTGCATGGACCTTTAGAGAACGCCAAGGCCTTGTTTCAGTCTAGTAAGTCTGATACGAGTGTGGGCAGTACTAGAAAACAGTCGTGGCTATCAATAGAAATGGGCAATTACTAAGTCTCAAGTTTTATTTGTCACATACACAAACATATACTGCACATGTGTCTAGTGAAATGCTTTTTCTACCTGCTTCATGGAAAAAAACACAAAGAAAAATCGTATAAGACAAATAAACATAGAAAAAGTACAAAAAAAGATATGTAATGTATAAAAAGATAAAAACATAAAGAACAGGATTATACGAACAGTGAAATAAAATAAAATAAAATGGTAAAATAAGCAGTGATATCCATAATTGTATTTACATGAGGGCAGTGATCTATGAAAAATGAGGAATGATATAAAGTGGCATGTTTCTGGGAGTCCGCAGACAGCCGGAGGCTAGAAGCTTCTTCTGAGCCTCTCTAGTTTGGCGTTCAGGCTGCAGTAGCGCCTTCCTGACTGCAGCAGAGAGAAAAGGTCGTTTTTGGGCTGGACTGAATCTTTAATGGTTCTCTTAGCATTGCGCACGCAAGTAACAAGAATGTCTCCTAGAGATTTGACTATAATATAATGATAATGACACTATATTGATCCATGTGGGAAAAATCTCATTTCAGCAACCCCCATCTCACTCTCCATGACACACATGTAGGTGAGAGCGAGCTGGGCACCTTCAGCGGGGCCCATGGACCTGGGGGTTAAGGGCCTCGCTCAAGGGCCCACAGATGTGACTGTTCTGCCGAGGCCGGGCTTGGATCAGCAACCCCCCCAATCACAGACACAGTGGTTTAGCCCCCTGAGCCACACACTGCGCCCCCATGACCATGTGCTATGTGACCAACAGGCCTGTGTGTATTAATGGTATTTACAGTAAATGGCCATCCCTTATTTTATGCTCCAGCATCTGTTACTACTTTAAGGAAATTCCCGATGTGTTAACTTTGACAGACGTGAGGCAGAAAGGGAAAAGGATCACGCAGAGCTGTACGGGTGAAACAGATTGTTCTTTCTAAGCATCTCTTCAGAGAACGAGTGGAGTCGGCTGAGTGATTCACTCGGCACAATAGTTAAGTGCGTGTATTGAGTTACCATCCAGCAAAATGTGAGACTGCAGGACAGGGGAGTGAAGCTATTGAACTAGTTATATAAACTGAAAATGGAATCACTGTCCGGCTCCTCTACCTGTGCAAATCTCAGGGATGTGAGGGCTTTGGTTTTCTGGTGGAACAAGATTTATAGATTGAAAGCGGATTCACGCAAAATAAACTTTATTTATTATTTATTTCATTTTATTTTATTTATTTATTTGTGACGCGAACTTAATCCGTTCAGAACTCCTGCTGTTAGGGTTATGGTTAGGGTTTTTCCCCGTAAGAAATAATGGAAAACCAATTAATTGGTTCCCGGTCGCAAAAAATTACACCTAAATATGTTTTATTTTTTAGCATTTAAACACATAATGAACCAGATAAAACAAGAAGACCATATACTGTACTAAACACATCTATCAAAACACATTTATCAAAACAGCAATTTGTAAAGTAAGAAAATAAATGTATCCAAACAATGTGTAAAGTTAAAAAAAACAACGTGCCCTGCCCCGATCGTCCGCTCCTTCCGTGTGCCACGCCCCCTCGTTAACCCCGTGTGGAATCCCCGTGTGATCAGCTGTTTCTGGTTGTTGTCATTAGTCCTCTGTATTTCGTCCGCATTTCAGTTTGTTTCCCCAGTCCGGTCATTGTATTGTCCGTCTGCGTTTTGCCTGCCTTAGCTGTAATTAAACCCTGTATTCCCCGATACTCTGACGTCTGCGCCTTTGTGTCCATTCCGTCCCGCTTGGCACAACAATATTATTATAATTAAATGTCTTAATGGTTTATTATTAATATTAAAATAATAAGAAATCTTTATTTTAAAATGTATTTTATTATATAACAATAATTATTGTTACTGTCTATCATTGTCTAAACGTATTTTTACTGTCTAAATATATATATTCAGCTTGTGTAAACATGCACCATGCTATCACAGCGAATGTGAGGCTGAGACTGAAGCTTTACCCTTTGTTTCCGCTGAGAGACGTGCCACGTGACTCATTTCCCCGAGCATACAAGTCATCTTAGGTCGGCATTCACGGTTTGACTTCTGAGATTCAGATCGAATTCTAGGTAATTTTTAATTGGTTGGTTCAACTTTTAAGAAATTATAATGAGGTCGAAAACTGAGGTACCACTGTACTTGTTCAATCTATAGAGCTGGACTATAGCTTTAAAACAATATAAGGACCACTTCTGTGCAGCTTACATTAAGATAAATATAGCCAGTCAGTCATAGCCCCCCCCCCTCCCCAAAAAAAAAAAAAGTTAGTTTTGTTTGCTTAAATCTCCCTCAATATTGATCCCAGACACGCCTAATTTTAGTTTCATGAGTTACTCATGTGATCAAATCAGCATGGCAAGTTTCGTTAAAATCCATGAGAATGAGGTCTGAAAGTGTGATGATTTGACATGGAATGACCCATACTGTGTGTGTACTTTTTGTTCATATTTTTTTTTTTGACTTTGCATATTTTGTTTTCTAAATTTACAAATTAACAAGTACATTTTCTTTTTCAGAAGAGAAATTCAGAACTTTTGGTGAAGTCTGAACCCAGCGATGACCCAGTCACCCCTAACCCAAGTGTTATGGATACTTCACCTGCTAAAGTTGAAGCCAGCTCTACATGGGTTGTGGTTCCAATACCAACAGATAGTCGTCAAGTTGCTCTGACAGACAGCATTGTGACGTACCTTGTAAATGGACCCCTTCCCTTCTCCACTGTAGAAAATAAGGATTTCATCGCAGTTTTGCAGTTGGCTGAACCATTCTTCACAATGCCATCCCAGAAAGACTTCACCCAAAAACTCATTCCTCAGCGCACTGCTGGTGTTAAAAATCATTTAATTAATCAGATGCAAAACACTTCTGATATTTGCCTGACTGTGGATTTATGGTCAAACCTATCCATGAGGTCATTTTTTGGCATGACTGGTCATTTCATTTCAAATTTTACATTGCAGAATGTAATGTTGAGTTGCCAGCGAATCAAAGGAAGGCATTCAGCAGATAGCATTTGTGCAGTGTATGTGGATATCTTATCAACTTATGACATTAAGAACAAAGCATCATTCATTGTTACTGATAGTGCTTCTAACCTGATAAAGGCCTTCACCCTCTTGCCACCTATGACTGTTGTTTATGATGAAGAGGAGGAACAGGATGACACATCTGATCTTGATGTGGTGAACATTGATGAGGAGATGATGTACTTCCCTCCAGAAAGAAGTCCATGCTTTGTCCATACATTGCAGCTTGTGGTTCGTGATGCCCTGGATCAAGTTGGTTCTATAAAAAACGTGCTAGATAAAATCCAAAAACTTGTGTCTTTCTGCCATAAGTCTCCACTGGCTACTGAGATTTTAGGAGATTACAGACTTCATCCTGGAAATGCTACATGCTGGAATAGTCAATTGAAGATCCTAAAGTCAGTCCTTAACATTCCCAGTGATGTCCTTGCTCAGCTGGAGTGCCCTGTTCAGCTATCACCCACTGAATTTAAAATCGTACAGGAACTGTGTGGTGCTGGAACCCTTTGAGGAGGTGACAGACAGGTGTCAGGCAGAGAAAGTGTTAACCTCCAGCTTGGTGATTCCGTGTGTTCGAGCCTTAAGGCATGCAGTCAGAAACATGAAGATGACTGGCAGCAACAACCTGGTGTCCATTCTTCAGAAAGCGGTTGATAAGCATCTTGCAAAATTTGAAGACATGCAAAGCTTCCAAATGGCTTCCACTCTTGACCCAAGATTCAAACTGGACTGGTGTATTGGTGAAGAGGTTAACACCATGAAGGATCTTCTCATAGGAAAAGTTGAGTGTCTCAGTGCTGACTATATTGACTGTAATGACCAAGCAAAGAGATGTCCCAAGCTCTTTTCCTACATGGAAAGCCAAAGTTGTCCCTCAGCTGACGCTAAAGCTTCACACAAAGTCACAATGTACTTGAATCAACCATGTTTAGCAGAGAATCTCGACCCTTTGGCTTACTGGAAAGGAAACCAAACCAGCTTTCCTGAGCTAGCACAACTTGCCTGTAAATACCTTGCTATACCAACTTCCTCTGCATCTGTTGAGAGAATCTTCAGTGCAGCTGGAAATATTTTTAAGCCAGGGCAGTGCAATCTAAATAACAAAACATTTGAAGATGTTTTGCTGATTAAATGTAACTGTACTGAACAGTGAGTTGTATATTGGAATAAAGCATAATTTTATTTGCCATGGTGTTCTGACTTTTGTTATAGTGCTAAGGTTGAAGTGACATAAAACTAATTGTTCAACTCGTAAAAAAATAGGCCCATCTACATTGTTATATAAATTTTGTTGCCTTTTTTAATATACCATTTTTAATTTACTGCCAATTCATAATGCCTGAGGAAGATATGGTGACACCAATGCTATAACTTGCTAATGTAATGTCATGAACTTAACCAAAACAACTGAAAAGTCATATGTATTCAAATGCTTACTTTTAGCCTGATAACAAAGCTGTTCACTTTGAAGACATTAAATAATAAATTCAAGAACATATCTAATTAATACTGAATCACTTTCATTGATCTTAAGTTTGGTATATAATCTAACAACTGCTGTGGTTTATCTTAACCACCATCATGAAGAAGATTTACTGGATGTTCTCTGTAATAATATTTGAACAGCTATGGCTGACTTTTTTTTTTAAATCTACTGTTAATGGTTTTGAAGTTGACTGAAGCCACAGAAATGCATCTTGGGGAGATCTCGTGTGCTGGTCAGTGGTTGGGTGAGAGGCTTTGACCTTCCTTGGTGGGGACTCGCTAAAGTTAACCGTGGCATACTATCTTCAGTCACTGTGGGGTTTTTTTTAAGCCTGGCTTTCTAAACATTAAGCCTAGTGAAAAATCTGAACGTTAAATGAGAAAAATGATTTCATTTGTTCTTCTGTACCAAGTTGTGGTCTAAAAGGGAAAATATACTCCTATCAGGGTTCCCGCGAGGTCTTAAAAAATCTAAAATTCAGAAAGTTAAATTTAAGGCCTTAAAATGTCTTAAAAATGCCCAGATTTTCATCCTAGGTCTTAAATGTAATTTACCCAAGTCTTAAAATTCTTGCCTCCGTTCATTTCCAAAAAGCATTGTCCGCAGAAAATAAAATAGTAGAACTAATCCGTTGGTTGTGTTTTCTGGTCTGCACCGGTGTCTGCGTGGTAATAAAACTACAAATCCCATTGCGTGAT
>JAODJU010000014.1:18839784-18851311 GCA_026776725.1 Gnathonemus echidnorhynchus | reverse complement strand
AGAGCTTCAGGAAATGTTTTATTCCCATCAACCTGCTGTTCCCGGGGTGTCTCTAGAAAAGAAGACTTATGCCGACTGAAATGGAATTTGTGAAGTTGAAAGAGGCTTACAGAGTTTGTACGTAGTGCGCATCTTAGCGGATTTGTGGATGAAACGCTAAGCCACCCCCCCTGGATCTTCTATGTGAGTGTGTATCATTCTCCACTACCTGCCTGTGTCAGGCTGTTCTCCTTCATTTCAGGGACAAACTGTTAGACATCGGGAATACTGTACGTACTCATTTCATCAGATTTATTCCGCCTTAGCAAAGGCTAACCGATGTTTAAAATGACCACATCATTCATTACCTGCTAATTTGATTGACATTGTCCTCTTTGTCCTTGACAGATGGCTGTCCTGCAAGCTCCTCATTCTGAAAGCTGGTCTTTTCTGCACGTTTTTAAATGTGATTGAATGAAATAGCTACATCGTGAGAGCAAGGTCATGAAAGGAAGGTCACAGCTTGTCTGGTTAGCGATCATTAGCTCCTTGCAGGCTAGCTTTTGTATTAGCAGATCTGCAGGGTAGCGCTGGCTGCACAGGCGTATCGGGGTGGTGCCTTTATGCCCTGTTGCTTTTGATTACTTTAGCCCTGAAGATAATAATTGAATGAACATGCTCTTAGTCAGCTAGGCTTTCTAATCTAAGCAATATTTTGGCTATCCTGCTAAACCAGAATGACCTTGTTTTACTCCTAGATGGTTCCCATGAGCACCTGTTAATATTTACATTGAAAAAGCCTGAATTAGCTGCATGTGATGAGTTTGACCACATAAAAACGGGACTGCAGTTTACATGTAATAACAGAGTCACCTGTTTGGCTTAGAATCATTAGTGTGTCATTCAAGGACAGTCCTATTCCTGGTGCCAGGATGTCCACCTATACACTGTACACACTGACAAATTGGTATACATAATTGAAATTGAAGAGTTCATCATACAGGCTGCACCCGATACATTCATCTCTCCGCATTTGCGGGTCTTTCGGATCAATACTCCATAGCCGTATCGCACTCAGGTGACCACATCTGGGGCTGAGATGCTGATAGTTTATGTGGTGCACATGCATCTCCATGCTTTCAGGTTTATTGCTTGTGAGAATCGCTCCAGTCTAGGCTGTGAACCGAACCACGTCACGTGGGGATGAGGTTAGGCAGACAGATTCGCCCCTTGTAAGGTTCATGGAGAATATACAGGGATGCTTTCAACATGGAAGAGAGAAAACCTTGGAAGCTGAAGGTGCTGTTTTAAGTAAGAATGGGAATGGCTGAGAAATAACAGAATATGGGACCCTCTTTAAGCCAAGGGCAAGGATCATGAATGAGAGTGATCCTATGGCCACGGCCCGCCATTCTCACACGCTTCACCTGCTATAGGTAAATAACCAAAGCACCAGAGTTCCGTAAATGCATCCACACCTTGATGGGAAATCTTCACTTTATGTTCATGCGTCCCACAAATATCCTGTCGTTTTTATATAAAACACCTTCCACCCACAAGATTTACATGACACAGCCAGAAAACAATCTTTGGTAACGCTCTACATTAAGTGCACCTTCATAATGCATTCATAGCACATTCATAAGCAGCATGTGAGTACATCTCAACATCCTAACATCCATTAACAGCTTAAATATACATTAATAACAAACATCACATATGATTATACAATTATAATGTTTGTTATTATTATATAATGTTTGTTATTAATGTATATTACAGCTGTTAAGGGATGTTTGGATGTTAAGGTATACATACATGATGTTTATGAATGTTTTATGAATACTTACTGAATACATTGAAGGTGTATTGAATGTTTAAAAATGCAATTAAAAGCATTATGAATGTACAGTTAATGTAAAGCATTACCCAATCTTCAGTAACACTTTCAATATATGCCACATCTATAAGAATCTATCAACACATTCACAACACATTACAATGCATTCATAAAGCATTATAAACATAGCCATAAATATTTATTAAAAAGACATAACACATTATAACCCTGTACAAAACATCCATAATTCTTATACTGACCATTATAATGCATTATAGTGTATTAAAGATGACAGCTTCATTGGAGCTTATGAAGTATTATGATCAACACTATAATGCCTTATAACTGTCAATAGAAGATGTTGTAATGCTTTATTATTTCTTATACCAACCATCATAATGCATTATAATGATATCTGTAGTGCATTATAGATCACAGCTTCAAGTAACGTGTTAACCATTCTTCAATTGGGAATAGTTACATTAATTTTAAAGCATGTTATCACTGCACACTAATATAAACATCTAGCATTGTAGATTCAACTACACACTGGGGGATGTTTAGGAAAGGGCGTCGTTATTACTTCACAGTACACAGTTATATAATGACAGTCTGACCAAAGTGCAATATATATTTTGAAGTACACGCTTTCAGGATCAGACCTGTGCCTTTGGCAGTGCTTTCTATCAGCCTGGAGCTTTTTGACTTTCAGAAGCAGCAGCTGACTAATGTCCCACCTGTGTTTGTGTGTGTGTGTGTGTGTGAGTGAGAGAGAGAGATAGAGAGAGGGTGTGTTCCACTCCTTGCGCTCTGTGTGCAATTACCCACCAAAATGGTTAGTTTAGACAAAAGTGAATGAGCGATGCGTGGACTTCAGTTCTTCGGCATCCCAAAACCTACTACTTTTTGTTTACTGTTGCCATGGCATTTTTGGGTACCACCACTTATCCAGGAGTGCCAGGAAAGTATCACAGGAAGCCCAGGGTATGAGGCCATCGCAGGTCACAAGCACCCACTCCCGCTGGCACACCACAGGCAATTTAGAGACACTAATTCACCTAAACCACATGTTTTCGGAACTGTGGGAGGGAACGTGCAATCGGCACACACACAGAACCGGGGGCGAGAATTAAGCCTAGAACCCTGAAGATGTGTGGCTGCAGCAATAACCACGGAGCCACTACAGGATACATTTTTCTATCTTTAGTAGTGTATCCTGTGGCTCCTTTTATGCTATGCAAATGGGCTAAACAATGGCCTTTACCCATTGGAAACACTCTGTATAATGCTGACACTGACATGTCCTGTTCATATGCTCATTTTCCCACAATGCATCATCAGCTGTGTACACAACTCATTCTGCACGTGAATCGATGCCCAAATTTGACATTTACCATTAAGTTCTCTGGGTTTGGGCAGAATTGTTCTTCCCGGATGACACAAATCCCTGCTTTGAAAAGCCGTCAGCCTTGATTTTGTGTCTAGATCCATACACATTATGTAATGATTATGTAATAGTGTGTTCTGGGTAATTCTTTTCGGGTTCCTTAAAGGAAAAAATAGCTGACTAGTTTCTTTGTGGCTTAACCTTGGTGTTGAAAGTGAAAGAAAACTGTCATACAGTAGCAGCCAATCACTGCTTTACACAGACAAACGTCCTGTAGAGTAACCTCTAAACGGGTATTGGGGGTTAGGGGAGTATTGTAGAGTAACCTCTAAACAGGTATTGGGGGTTAGGGGAGTATTGTAGAGTAATCTCTAAATGGGTATTGGGGGTTAGGGGAGTATTGTAGAGTAACCTCTAAATGGGTATTGGGGGTTAGGGGAGTATTGTAGAGTAACCTCTAAATGGGTATTGGGGGTTAGGGGAGTATGGTGACCCAAAGCATGATAACAGAAGAGTTCTCCATTACCCAAAAGAAACAGGAAATACTCCTAGGCACCTAATGATATGTTGTTGCCATTTTGCTAATCATTCAATAAACATGGAAGTTCCTCGTTACTTACTGTGTCATCGTAGGTGTCATTAGCATACTATCTGCACAGCCCCGCAAGTACTGCAGTCAGCTTCCACCTCTCTCTCTCTCTCTCTCTCTCTCTCTCTCTCTCTCTCTCTCTCTCTCTCTGTGAGTCATATCTGATAGAGTTTCTCACTGCAGCATTTTATTAGCCATTTTTGGCAGAAGTGAGTAAAATAATCATATTTTAATAGTTCTTCATCATCTACCGGACAGGGGCTGAAGTGTAAGTGCCAGACACTATAGGAGGAGAAGTGGGCTGTTTTACTTTGCAAAGATAAGCTTACTTCTCAAGGTGTATCCCAGATCACAATGAATGAATGGCTCCTCTGCACTGGCCTGGTTATGGGGCATGACTCCCAGGCAAAGGACACTTCTGTGCCGACTTAGGGAAGCAGCAGCTCCTGAAGTATTAATGCTGTCATGTGGGAATTTTGCAGGGAATTAAAACTCTCATGGATGTTGTTCTTCATCCATGTTCATGAAGGTACCAGATAGAAAGCATAGCTGGAGACACTATGAACGGCATTTCTTAACGCCTCTTTTCATCAAATATTCATCCGATTATGTGGATCCCTTCACCGCCTCCATGAAAATGTGCTGTTTCAGACCAAAGGTGTTTATTGTAAAGTGGCTATACACCATCCCAGCGCCTTATTCTGCTGTCAGAATATCTAATTTGTTAATGGGCAAAATCTTACTCAATCTTACTAAGTATAAAATAGGCATATTTCACGATTTTCGCAACTGACTTCCCACTTGGAGCTATAGATTTAAAGACAAATTTCTTTTAGTAATAAATATATGAATATACTGGTGCCTTTCTAAGTGTTTTCCGTTGCATTCGGGGTCAGGAACCTCAAGCTACTGGGGCTTTTTACCACTAAATCGTGGCCACTTAAATTTCTTCATGAATTATTGATGTAACAACTAGGTCCTCAGATTTTTTTTTTTCTTGCTGAGTAAGAAGAAAACTGCAGTTTTAAGCAATCCGTGTCTGTCGTGGGTCTCCAGAATAAACCTGCCTTGTATTTTAATAGGTCCCTGTAAGACTTGCTCCAGGTGGGACCAAGCAGAGGATGGGCAGAGGGGAATATGGGCTTATCCGGGGGCAGGAGGGGAGATTGGGTTAATAAAAGCTGCATAAGGATCAGGGGGAAATGGCAGCGGTTTGAGCACATTGGGAAAACAAATAATAAAGCGGCCAGTGGTTCAGGGGTACGGCTGCAGGTGGGGCGGGCATGGAGGGGCATGGAGGGGCATGGAGGGGCATCGAGGGGCATGGAGGGGCATCGAGGGCCACTCAACAGTAACAAGACACATGGGGGGTGAATTAATACACTGCTCATCTGACTTTGCTCTACTCAAGACACCCCTCCTTCCCCCCCCCCCCCCAGGCCTCTTCATCCTGCAAACCCAGACCTGCAATGTTATTGGGGACCATTTTAATAAATCAGGTACTATGGGTTTTCATACATAGATTACATTTAGCCTAAAAGAAGCCTTTAAATTGAGCTTATTATGATGTCTTCTACGCTTAATTTTCCCTCTATTTTCCCCCTATGTTCTGAGGAAGCCAGCAGTCTGGGATTACATGCTACTTAGGCCCTGTGATTCCCAAGGTTGTAGGACATAGAAGGGCAGCCAGGCCGCTGTAAAAGTGGATGAAGCTCACTGATTCCGCCCATCCATCTTCCATAACCGCTTAACCAGCGCAGGGTCACTCTGAGCCTGGAGCCTGTCCCAGGCAGCACAGGGCACAAGGCAGGGGACGGGATGACTTTACTGATTATTAATTGTTGAGTGACTAAGTGATTAGGCGCCTCAGCATTTGTGTGCCCCTCAGCTCACACACAGTCAGCTTTATTGAGAGGTTTGCAGTAAACAGGAGACCAGATTATGTGGGCTACCATGACCTACGGCCGACCCTCCCCCGGGTCTTGCATGCCGTCTGTAATCTGGAATAATCCCATTTTTGGTCCCCTTGACATGCGAAGGGAAGTCAAAAAATACAAGAAACAAGCGATACAAAGATCACTGCGAGATGTCACATGGAAGGCCGCCGTAAACATGCTTGTCTTCCTCCAAACCAGCACTGTGCAGATGCTTTATGCATTTATGAGCTACTAAGCTTTTTGTGTCTCATCTGTTGGCCTTCGCTTGTCGTTTGCGGCTTTTGCGAAACTCCAAAAAAATTCCCATGTTATCTTACGCTGACCCTGCGATATATCGAAACCGCGGAAGGGTCGACTGAAGTCTGCTGCATGAAACATCACCCCTGGCTTATAGCTACATATTATGGCCTGAGCTCTTTCCTGGCCTGAGTGTCCGTCTTGCAGTCCCCCCCCGACACCTCCTCTAACCACTAAGTGCACTATATTGAACTTGATCCAGCTGCTCAGCTTGTGCGTGAAAAACCTGCCCCCCCCCTCAGGTCCCCCGCAGGCTTCCCTCCTTCTGAGCCTGAATCTCCACCAGAACAGCACCTCCGATCTGACTGACTGCCTTAACTGACAAGACCAACGGGACCTGCTCCATTTTAACCTCCTACTATAGCTGTTATATTTTATATGTTTTTTATATCATTATAAAATGTTTAACATTTTATACAGTAGAATTTAATGAGGCGCCTCACAAAAGGCCCATTAATATTTTATTATAAAGTTTTTTAACCTGATCTGGCTGGTAGCAAATGAAGGTTGGCGAGACCCCTTTGGTCCCACAGGAGTCTCCCATCCCCCTGTAGACACTGCGGAGCTTCACGCCTGCCCCCCCCGGGCGGAATGGGCCTGGCTGTAGCTTCCCCAGAGAGTGAAGCACCCCCTCTGAGCCACCCCACCAGACCCAGGCTTCAGTGCTTCCCCTTTCTTTGCTTTTAGACAAAAACAGGAGATGGGGTGAGAGACGGTAAAGAAGGAACTGTTTTTCAATCTTATTTTATATAAAATTCCTGAAATTGAATATAAGTGGACACTGTCTAAAAATATAATGCCTTACAAATATGACCGTGAACAAACAAATTGAATAAAAATACGAATCGTCATTTAACACACTAACTATATGTTAAAAACAATCCTCTCGCTCTACAGAACTGAAATTCAGATTCATTATTTACCATTTAGTGAAAAGTAGTTTTCGGTGCTTAAGTCCATTTTGCACAAAATACAAATTTTGAGATAAAGAAGTTTTCCTTCAGAGTTGCAGGCATTAAGCAAATGGCATTCTTATTCAGACCGTGAAATGCTTTTAATGGAAAAGCTGTGCACATAACACATGCTTATGCAAAGTGATTTAATTAAGAATCAACTGCATGCAAGTTACTGAGCCTAAATGGAAAGTACGCTGTCAGCATATACAGTAATACACTCCGAAACTCAAGAAAATAGCCAGGTCAATTATGATATGTCTTATACTGATTTTGATAAGCGGTTAATTACTGTTAATATTATATGAAAACGGAAATGCGGCATCCAATTAAAATTTGGAAAAGATATTCAGCAGCATTTAATTATCATTCTTTATATTTTATTATTAAGGTCACATTCAAAATGTATGTTTACAATTCTATCCATTTATTCAGCAGGTTATTTAATATAGCAATTAGTCACGTATCCACACAAAGGTGCACCAGCCCTCCCTCCTGGGATTTGAATATGAAAGTTGTCACTGGCGCCGGTCCTTACCCTCAGTACTGCCAGCTGGCTGGTTATGCGCGTCCTTGGGTGAGCTGTCTTGCAGAGGACTCACTGTAATTGCATGTGGGGATGTGACAGGGAACCGGGGGCTGTCTTGGTGTCTTCCCCGTGCCCTCCGGCAGCCCGCTCGGGGGGCTTTCTGTTAGAGCTTTACACTGCAGGTGTGTGGGGCAGCCAGACAGCCTCTCTCCCTGCGAGGCGTCTCCATCTGCAAGGCCTAACCGAAGAAACAGATCTTTCACTTGTCACCATAAGGCTCTAAGACTCATCGGGGAGCATTTACCTTTTGTCAAATAAACTGGTTGAGAGTGAAGTGAGATGTATTGTCAGTGGCAGGTGGCTTCAGTACTGGCTTTACTCAATAAGATCCAGTTAGTCACTTTAGCTCCTTTGACAGTCGGTGTTTAGCATCCAGAATCCCATAGAAAGTGGATCCTTTAATGGACGGACCCCACAAACACTCCGCTCACCACCACCAGCCGCGCCGGACATCCTAATGATCTGATGGAAAGTTCCGTAATACGCACCACTGACCTGAGTTCAGATTTGAACTTTAATGCGTTAGTTTTGTCGGAAGAAGAGCGCGCATCTGATTCGCACGGCCCAGGTGCGGTGGATCGAAGCAGCTGGAGAGAGCTGGGACATCTGGCAGGCCGTGCTGGGGTAAAGGGTCAGTGAGCGCAGACTGACTATGGACAGGTTGCAGCCCACCGCAGTTACACTGATGAATTATAGATGCAGACAAGAACAGGAAATACCACCTCCATGACACTCTGACCTGGTGCCTAATCAATTACAGCCACTAAAAGCAATAGACTCCGGAGAAGCAACAGTGAGGTTGTGAGTAATTTACGACCCCTTCCCCTTCCCCTTTGACCCCGACATAGATTCCTGCCATTGTGGGTGGCCCTCGCTATGGATCCAGTAAGCCTCTGCTAAATCAACCAGAGGTGGCCATTTCAGGTACAGAAAGTAAAAATCCAGACCAGGATTTTGTTTTAACCAACCACTTGAGTACTATATGACTGTGACTCTTTATGCTCAACTGCTTGGTTGAAGCAAAATCCTGGTCTGGATTTTTACTTTCTGGACCTGAAATTTCCACCTCTGAAATCAACTGTGGAAGCAATAGGCTAGATCAGGTTATGGCGTTTTTATTGTGGACCATCTTAATGCTTTAATTTAGCAAGGCAAAGTGGGCCGTGGGATCAGACTGTGTCCCACACGTGAGCGGGGCACCTCCATTCGGGCAGACGGATGAGCAGCTCCTACGAGGTGGAGCAGCCAGAGCAGGCCTGCCCCCCTTACACTCCTCCCTGGGGGGTTTCCATGGGGAGAAAAAGAGCACGAGGCTCTGATTACAGACGATGCCTTAAGCTAAAACGGCCCTGACTCCGGCCCAGTTCATCAACCAGCTTCTCCCTTACAGGAAACCAAGTCTCATCAAACCTTGTGACCTTCAGCTGAGGCTCTCGTCTGGGGAAAAGCTGCAGAAAACAGCACCTGCTGATTTAGCTGCTTGACCAATTTACTGTAGTTGCCCAGCTTCAGGTATGTTTTTGCATAATGGTTAGATGCTTTAGCTTGTCATACCAGCATGAACAACTTGATAGTCTGGCCACACTAGCATGACCAGCTGATGACCCCTCCCCCCCCGCCCGCTAAACCATCAAAGAGCAGCAAGAACATGACCACCTTCAACCATCTTAGATCATCTGAGACCAGCTAAAACCAGCCATCAGCATAAAATGGCTTTTAGCTGTTTGTTTTTTTTGCATCAGGGCTGTCGTGGTATTACATGAGGCTAAAATGATGTGTTAAAGGCCAAAAAGGCCAAAGATTCTGTGTATAAGCAAACTAAAGCAGCATCATAAGTTTTAAGTGTTCACAAGAGACATTAACAGTTACCTGCTACCTAAGCATGAACATGTCAACCTGCCTTCGCATTAAATGAGACATCAAATTGACAAAACTAGCGTCAGGACCATAAACGTGAACCTGGTTCATCCTAGGGCTGGCATCATTAGCAGGATACTGGAATGCCAGGGAGGACAGCATCCCACTGTGCCGGAGGCTGGAACACCTGCCAAGGGCGGCCCAAGGTCACAACCAAGCTTCTCTCCTCTAGGAGATGGAAGCCTTATGCTTGTCTAAAATGCATCCGGAATGCTGGAGATCAAGACTTATGCTGGACTAGGGAGACGTGTAATAGATGGAGCCTTTGCTCACGTTACATCATTAAATGGGAAGAAAAACTAACTAGTAAGCTTCACATTTGGTTTCCCTGTATTTATCATTTTCAGCACCCCGTTCTAAAGATGGGTTATTGGGAAGTCGGGGTGCTTTCTAGCATCACAGCTAAATAAATTCTGATGGAAAACATTAGTTGAGTCTATATATCGAGTGAACAAAGCGTGGTGTTTACTCAATGAAGAGCAACCATAAGCGATGCCTCAGTCATGCATGCCGTGCTAATGCACTAGAAATTCTGCAGAGGGAAGATCGGTTCTGTTGTTGACGCTTCGGCATGTGTGTTCATCGTGCTTTCAAACGATAACGAGAGTTCCCATTCGCTTTTGTTTGTTGGTTGTAATAAGCCACAGTGTCCCGATTTATCCTGCCGCTCAAACTGGTGCGCATATTAATGGATGCATAGAGGATCTGTGGGGCTTAAGTGGTTAAGGGAAGACTTTGGGGGGTTTATACCGTCTTGCAGTGCCTTATGGGTAGTGTAGTAACTGAAGGATCAACAAAGATGTATATATAAAGGGACAATTAAAATGACCACTGTACATGTACAACAATGTCCAGCAACAAGGCCTACAGAGAATGTCAACATCTCAGCTGATGGAATGCTGCTGAACTCAACTACATTTTTGATGTCCTGTGCCTAGTCTACTCTTATTCTTGCCTGTAGCTATATATGTCAGCAGTTTCCTTTAAAAGGACGTGAAATAGGAAGAATATGGTAAGATTGTCCCCTTTGACAGTGTCACACAAAAATTAGGCCATTCTTACCTGACATGCAATTTAAACTTCCTTTACATTTCTAAGTGAAATATGCCTTTTCAAGGTGTCAGCAACATAGTCACTTATTTTGCTTTGCAATATAAAAGTCGTTTAAATGCTTAGGCCAAACGCTACAAGATATAGAGCCTAACGACAGGCTGTGGTTATAATCTGTACACAAGCTTGCATTAGATGTGTGAAACATGTCTGTGGACAATGTGGATTTATAGCTCAAATGTCCTGCTTTGCACAGTATAGTGACTGTCTCAGTGGATGCATATCTAACACAATATTCTTTAATATCTAACATTTAAATGCTGTTTTCACAGCCTCATATGCTCCTTTTGATTCTACTAATTGTGCAAAACATTTTAATTAGTTAAATTCCCTAGTCAACAAGCCATCCGTATTATGATTAATCTCAGCACAGCAAACGGGTGCGTAAACACATGAACCCACTATGAAATAGGCTGCTTGCAGAAAAACGTTGCTTAACATTTGACAAAATTTGTGCTGATCCTTTTAAATTTTTAGAACCTCTTTAGGACATGATTCATCTCATTTGTAGCCTCCCCATTACTGTCTGCTCATTATATCATGACCAAGACTCCGGAGTTTGACCGTGAGCTGAAAAGTTTGATTTAAAATGCTATGATGTTAACTTTAGCTAATGACTCTTTCCGAAACAGAGATGCAGTGTGCTGTGGGATCAATGCTGCACAGTTCTTTGTGCAAAGCAAAATGAAAACAGTGATTTATACAGAACGACAAGACACTGGGATCAGAGCAATGGGTGACTTTATTTGGGCAACTGGTTTTACACTGGTTTGTGACATTCAAACAAAAACAAAAGAAAAAACAGGCAGGGAAAAAAAAGATGCATGTTTTGGGGGGGGCACACGTCTTGGGGATAACATGTTTGTTTCAACGAGCAGTTGAAAAAGTCTATCTAATAAAGTGGCCAATGATGTATTTATATAAAATAC
>JAODJU010000014.1:18821467-18839751 GCA_026776725.1 Gnathonemus echidnorhynchus | reverse complement strand
TGGCACTCGACCTCAGCGCAGAAGATCCCCCCCCCCCCCCCACCCCCACCTTACACAGAGGTAGATGTAACTGCTTAATGCACAAATAAGTGCATTGCACATTTTCACACATTTACAAACATGTAATTTTAAAGCCTTCTGACATGGCACAGGTGTTAACATTATGAACTCCTGCCTGCTCTAAAGCTGTCTTTAATTGTTGAGTTATGATGTGATTGTAAGGTACCACTTGGGCTGCAGTCTAGATCAGATCAGCAGTCTATATCAGTACATAGGTAAGATGGCTGTAGTCTACAGGCCGCGAAATAAGGGCCCAGGTTGAACTGAATCATGGAATAAAAGTTTCAGTACACAGGTACATTATTTACTGGCTTGTTTTAGCCACACTGTGTGATGCTTCACGGTGTCTACTGGCTGGTAGAGGCAGAGGTTTATACCCAGAAGCCCCAAATTATTTCACAAAGAAGCCTTTAAAGCTCTCATTCATGTTCTGGTGAGTTTTGGGGGGGAAGTCATATGGAAATTCCCAATGTAAATGAACATTCTGGATGGAATCTGCATCACAATACTCTTAACAGAGAATCATATTGAAGAATATTCATGGCCGAATAATCTTATATTCTGTAGAATCTTGCACTATAAGTAAGCTTTTTATTGGACAGGATCTGAATGTTTACTCACGTTTGTTCAAACAACTCACCTTAATTATCCCTTTATTTGAATTACCTTTGGGGCTGCTTCTTCCCACCTGTAGAATGCAGGCTTAATATCCTTACAACTCAAATTTTCTCTGTTCAATTGCAAACTACAAAATAATCTGATCAAAGTCAGATAAAGGGCAAATACACTTTCAGAGACCCATACTTTCTATTTTGTCCAGTTTCTTAATTTACAAAATGTATTCAACCATATTCAAATTGAGTAATAAGTTAAATGCCTGAGCTTAACATTTTAATTATAAGATTAGTTCTAAACAGTAATACAATTATATTCATTTAATAGGAAAAAATGAATATTTTAAAGTTAAAGTTAAAATTTGAAACTTACAAACAATAATGGACATATACACTATATAGACAAAAGTATTGGGAGACCTGGCCATTACACCTACAGGAACTTTTATGACATCTCACATGATCAAGACATTTTGGGCAATTCTAGGCTTCCAACTCTGTGGGAACAGTTTGAGGAAGACTCTCTTCTGCTCCAGCATGACTGTGCCCCTGTGCATAAAGACATGGTTGGGTGAGTTTGATGTTGAAGAAGTTGACTCAGAACTCTGAGCTCAACCCCATCAAACATCTTTGGGATGAACTAGAACAGAGATTGTGAGACCAGGCCTTCATGTCCAACATCAGTGCCTGACCTCACAAATCCTCTTCTGGATGAATGGGCAAAAATTCCTACAGACACACTCCAAAATCTTGTGGAAAGCCTTCCCAGAAGAGTGGCAGCTGTTATAGCTGCAAAGGGGGACCAACTCCATACTCATGCCTATGGATTTAGAATAGGATGTCATAGGAGTTCCTGTGGGTGTAATGGCCAGGTGACCCAATGCTATTGTCCATATATTGTACGTTTATCAGCAAATCAAGAATTCACAGTTTATGCAGACAAAACTTAAACAAAGGACAAAATTTATAGTCGGCTGAGATGAATTAACAGTCTATATGCAAATATACAACAAATCTACTGGTGCTTTTATAACAGTTAGGCTGTTACAGTGCTACTTCTTTCAGAAATTAGTCCTGTGAGTCTGGGCCTTGTTCAGAGATGCTTGAAGTTCTCCACCTTCAGAAGACAGCTTATGAAGACAAAGCATCATTGGTCAGGTCCAATGTGCCATTGGGGTCTTATCGCGTTATTCGCACTGCAAAGAGTTAATGATCAATGCAACAAGTCTCCATTGAAATAAACACAAAACCCTTAGGCTTGTTTAAATGGAAACACAAAATACTTATTTTATGACTTAATTTAAGGCTTACCTAATTTCTATATCATTACTGGCCAGTTTCCCAGTCAAGGATTAAGCCTAAACCAAGACTAGCTTTGAGTTACAATGGTGAATCTCCATTGAAACGGCAATTTAGTCCAAGACTAGTCTTAATCCTAGTTCGGGAAACCAGCCCTAAATCATTCTTGTGCCTTGTTTTCTTACAAATGAATTATAATTTTGTGTGGAATTCCTCTTTTACGTAGTTGAATTATAAGAGGAAAAGCTAAATGAAACCTTTGGCTTTTTGTGCAGCCCATAGTCGATTGAGAAAATACACCACAATCATATCTGTCATTGTCAAATGCCAGAAAGGGACAAGGTAGAATGTATGATGTGGAAATCATGGCCAGAAAACACATCTCAGCAGTCCGGTGCTGAGAATCATCCATGGTTAAGTGATTATGACACAAAAAATAGGGTTTTTTATTTAAAAACTCCATGGGCCGGTTTCCCGAACAAGAATTAAGACTACTCTTGGACTAAATTGCCGTTTCAATGGAGATTCACCATTGTAACTCAAAGCTAGTCTAGGCTTAGGCTTAATCCTTGACTGGGAAACTGGCCACATATGTTTATTTCATTCTTTGTTGCTGGTCAGTAAATCACTCGCTAACATCACATCTGTAGTGTTAGCGACAGCTGCATTTATTTAGCAGAGACTTTTGTCCAAAGTAACGAAGAAGAGAGGAAAGCTTGAGGTCAGAGATCAGGGTTTTGGGGCATCCCTGGAGCCGGGCCCCTGGAGCCGGGCCCCTGGAGTCGGGCCCCTGGAGAAGGTACGCTTAAGGGCCCAAAGGTGATGGCCAAGGGATCCAAACCAACAATCTATCAGACATAGATTACCAACCTACTGAGCTACACACATTGAACATGTTTTTATGCATGTATATGTAAGTGGTCCTTATTGGTTAATCTGGCCTTAAATATCATTAAATCTTTTCAGATTTTAACTGTTTGAATCCATATTATTCATCCGTCTGTTTTATATGCTGTTTATCCAGGAAACCTTGGATAAGATGCCAACACCTCACAGGGCTGCCAATACGGTCATAAAGTGTTTTTAAAAGAACCAAAAAGAAAGAGAAAACACTGCTTGCTCACAAAAAGTAGTAAACTAAGATTTCTTGATTCCCAAAAAATAACGGGAGCCGCTATTACTCTCAGCAAGTACTCTGCCTCTAAAAGTAATACATTTACACATTTATATATCCAGGATATTGTTTTGTTCTATTTCCTTCTATGCAAGTTGCCAGGTCTGCTATTGTTTTTTATGGATCACTATGACACTATAATGGGTTTGACTAACTTTATTGATCAAAACATCCTGTTTCTTGTGCAATTCGGATTTATTCACATGCTTGCTTCCTAGTATCTTGATCTGAACTGATGTTACACCATTCCAGCCTTCCAGTGTTACAAATTATCATGTTATTTCTGATCTTCTGGGATTTTGTCATTGCAACACAATTACATATTGTAATGGTAGTTACATGAACTTACAGTCTTTCAGATCATGTTCTGTCCTTTGGGCAGCAGTTATCCTTGCTATCGTGTTGGGGTCGGCACCGACCCCTTTGTAAGTTTAAAATGCATAAAAGCACCACATAAATTTGTGTACTGCATCAAGGCTTTTTCACTTTGCCAGGAATCTCTATTTAAACAAAATAAATTAAAACAAAATCAAGGCAAGACATGCCCATACAGGTAAAAGCAAAATAATACCAATTCAGTTTATCTATATCGTTCTCTTGAAGTTTATTTTACCGTTATTTTTTTAATTGAAAACAAGAAGTATGCTGTCAAAAGAAAGGTCTAGAAAGCCCCACCAAAAATATTAAAAACAATCTTTTCATGGATAAGGAAGCTTAACAAGGTAACTGGGAGGTAAGAAACATATTGGATGATAATTGTTATGAGGGTATTTCATGGCTGATTTGAGACACGGGTCAGCACCAACCAACTTAACATAAGAGATAGGAACAGAAAACTAACATATGACAAAGGTTAAGTACTAATTATTTATGCAGACTGAGATGCTTATTTCTGACAAAATCTAGAAACAACAGAAAGTAATGTCTCAACAGGAAGTAATGTCTCAATTGTGATCGTGTCTTGTATGTTCAATAAACACATTGAGAAAAAATGTACAGAAAATACTGGAGGTGAATTTTATGCACAAAAAATACTGTTGTTTCTTTCAGAATTTAATAAAAGATATAAGATGTAGTTAATATAAGATATGAGATATTGTTGAAAAGTAGAACATTCTCCAAGGTCATGCAGTACATACAGCTCATCCTGTCTAAACTTTCTTTTATATCTTATATAGAATAAAATCTGTGAATGCATCCATCTACCACTCATAAGCCCTTATCCTGTATAGGGGCTCTGTGATCTGGGAGCCTGTGTCAGGCAGCACAGGGCAAGAAGCACTGGACCCTCTGAATGGGATGCCAGTCCATCACAAGACACACACACACACACACACACAAAATGAGAAACGATTACACAAACCAAACTGGAACATGCAAACTCCACACACCCAGAGTCAAGATCAGTAATGAAATCCCAGTAGTGGAGCTGCGTGTGTGTATGTGGTCCAGATATACCTTACCTTATGAGGACCAAATGTCCCCACAATGTGATGATGGTTTTTTTCTTATGGGGACTGGTTTCCTGGTCCCCATATGGGAAAACTCTATTTTTATAAAAATCAGTGACTGCAATGAAAAACCTACAAATGCAAAAACTCTTTTTGCTTGGTCACTTACGGTTATGGTTAGGGCTGGGTGGGGGTTAAAGTTGTCATAGTTAGCATTAGCATTTTTTCCATAGAAATGAATGAGGGGTCCCCAAAAATATATGATTGTGTGTGTGTGTGTGTGTGTGTGTGTGTGTGCTTTACTCACCAAACCACCATGGGAATATATGAGAGAAAAAAATACTTAAGTCAATATTTCTCAGGGAATATTTAAAAATACACAGTATTTTATATGTTTTCTGTATTATACTCAATATGACTGGGACATTTCTGAGAAAAAAAAAATCTGTGAATCCTTTAGAATAGTCTGTATTTCTGCAGGAAAACCCTCTGATATGTGATCTACACTTCATGTGTTGTAAAAATTGAAATGTCTTATTTAACAAACAGCACACAAAGCATTTTACATATCTTTATTGAACAAATAAGAAAAGTATTGGCTATGAATATCCAGCTGCTGCTTGTAGCAGGGAGGCACCTGGCTGACAGATGACTGGGTTGGCTAATCCCCGCACATCCCCCCCCCCGTATAATGCATCACCACCGAGAGACTTTCCCCGCCGAGGGAGGCGGCAGTCTAAACGGGGGCTTTGGCCTGCGTGGCTGGGAGCGGCGAGACGGGTGTTTGCTCATAAACGCAGCGGCTGCACCCAGGGGGGGGGTCCAAGAGCAACTGGGAAAACGGGCGAGCGTGTCGATTCCGTGCCGCAGCCTTTAATCTGCTCCCAGTGGCAGGCCCATTAAACCCAGTGCTGTTTGATAAATCTAAGTGGAAATAAATACTGCCATTTAAGCTCATCTTTTACAAATGGAGGAAGCAAGGGGAGACTCGCAATCTCATACAACAAGCAGTATATTGTTAAAGTTTTTTTTAATGAAAAAGTTATACAGTACAGATGAGGTCAGTGATGTTGGTTTTTAGAGTTGGATAAGACTGACTCAGTGGTGCCCTTGAGGCACAGAAGGCTTGTGGCTGTGCTCTACTGCTGGACTGAAAGGGCTCCAGTTTAGATATTACTTAGATTATACAATAGCAGCCCATTTAATATGAGGTCACACTTAATGCATTTTAAAGGTGCTGTGAGATTAATGAACTGTAACTGTAACAGAAAGTTCAATTCTGCTGGAGTCATTAAAATTGTGACGTCTTCGTGTGAGCTTCATGTGGGATTCTGTATAACATGAAAGATAAGACCCGGACTAGTGTCAATCTACCCATCAGGAGACACAGGCGGCCTCCAAGGTCAGGGGTTGCCAAACCTTTTGATGTATGCAGACCGGTTTACGTCGTACGAAAATTGCATATACTGGTGAATAAGCCAGGGTGAGGGTTAGGGCGGCTCAATCGCTGATTTCATAGCTTTACTTTTACTGTTTACTTTTCTTCCTGATGTGAACAGAACATGCATATGTTAGCGCCTGTAAGAAATTGAAAATATATAGTTTATTTTTTTTTTAATTTTATAAACCACCCCCTCTGCAAGACCCCCAGCCCAGGGCACCATCTTGTGAGAGGGTGCTGGTTAGCAAGCAGCCCCCCCCCCCCGGGCACCTCATGGGCTTCTATCAGTACCGAACAGGACTAGGCAGCTGACTTTGCATTTCATTTCGGAGAGATTTCAGTTAACACACATCAGTTCAGAAACAAATACAAATACAGACATTTTCATCATCACCACAAAAGACTGAAGCCCTGGACTCTTTGTAAGAGTTTCTATATACAACAAGGAGGGTTGAGGTCCATGTGCTGGCCGGTCCATATCTATCTATTTTAGCAGAACCAACGCCATCTGAAATCCATAAACTGAAATGACAGAGAAGGGTCAATAACATATCAGGAACAGGAGCAAATCCAAATCGTAAACCGTAAGACAGAGTCAGGAAATACAAGCAAGGAGTCGATACACACAATAAGAGGTCAGGGATAAACACGCTGGAACTGCAACACCTCACGCCAGGACACTGGAGAGAAACAGTGTTTGGGAAAAATGGAGGAAATGCAGGTGATTAATTAACCGGTGATCGGTTCTGTGGAAGATATGGACTGGATTCTACATCCGGAAGCAGATGAGTGGAAGGACACAACAGATCTTGCAGTGCAAAATCTTATGCACTCTAAGGATTAATGAAAGACCAGTGATGAACTATTCAAAAATACATAGCAATCATGCCTATTGTTCATGTGCTTAATTTGATCTTTATTTTATCTGAATGAGAATAAATGCTTCTTACATTCTGTATTCACAGTTCTGCTGACGTTGACCAGTTTGAATGTTCAAGCTGATATTTCATGCCTATGAAGTTGTTGAAAGTAAAATTGTAAACTAGGTTTGAGGGATAATCCCTCACTTTTTGAGTGAGTTGATTGTCTCCGAGGGATTATCCTAAAGCTGCCAGAGGTGAGATAATAATAAAATATAATCCCAACCCTGTCTACAATTGGGTGATATCTGTACCAGTCTAGCATTCATGTTGATCTGTTGTTATTATTGTCATATAATAATTACAGTGACACCCAAACTAATTAAAAATGCTTTAGCATTATGACATTCCCAGTTAACTTTAAAATATAAAAGTCATCAAAAGTTTGACATGGATGACTATAAGCTGAGAGGAAGTAACAGTTTACCACAATCCAACATTTCCCTTTGACAGCCTTAACTTTTAGGAAACAATGAGGTTTAATTATCTTGTCATCCAGTTATTTACTTAACGCCGTCACCAGAGAGTGGTGAAGGTAACAATATCCAGCCAAAAATTTCAATGCAGTGCATCACAACTGGTGAGACAGATGAGTTCCATCTATTAAGAGAAATCTGAAAAATATGCTCAGGTTCTGCTCCATTTTGAAGACGTGTGTGTGCGGATTTCCTGCTCTCAGAGAATGACAGCGGTGACCACAGGACTGAAACGTCTGTCAGCAATCCCATCATGCTAACATGACACTGAAAACAGAAAACAGGCCTTGCCAACTCTATTCATAGACCCTACAATATAGTCAGTTTTATATCCCAGCTAGAACAATGACTAATTAAGAACAATGAACCAAGAACTGTTCAGCTTGTCATTGTGCCTTAAAATAGCACAATGATAATAACAATGTCATTTACGTCTGATTTTGAGGCACAGATTCAGTACAGCTTTTTGTAACTTGGAATTAACCAGCTGAATACTCATAAACTTGAGTATCTCATAATTACACTGAACGTTGCTATTGTGTGGTAGTTGTGTCATATCGGTTTGTGTTGTGGCAGGCAGGTCACTATGGTTCCGTGCCAAATTGTTGTGCAGGTACCAGTGAGTAGGTGTGTTGCAGCGCTGGAGCCATAGGAGTGCTCTGGCGCAGGGATTGTGTACATGGAGTGACACCCGCCTTGTCTAAACCTCCAGGATGGGATAAGTGCAATGATAGCTGCTTTGTCCCAGGAATAGGCTGATGTTCCCTTGTCCCCAGTAACCCACACTGCAAAACCCTGTTACTGTAACTCACAGAGCCAAGGATCTGGCTAGTGAGAAAGTTATCCAAAATAGTTCTGAGAGCAGAATTAAAAATGATTGGCTTGAGAGAGAACCAATCAGATTGTAGAGGAGGCGGGGCCAACCAATCACATGTCTTGATCCTGCTTTCTCTAGATTGCTTGGACCCACCTCCTTTACCATCTGATTGGTTATCTCTCTGAACCAGTAATTTTTCATTCTGCCCTCAGAACATTTTTGTGTACATAAAACTCCCATGAGGAAAGATCTGACTCCTCCCATAAGGAAATTTCACCAGACCTCGGAAGTGACATCATCAGATTTAAATTTTACCAGAGCACCAAAAATGGGTGAGATCATCACAGATGAGAGCACATTGTTAGTGTTTTGGAATCTTTTATCTGACTATGCATGGGCTTTTTAGAGATAAAATGGCACCTTTAAATAAATGCAGCTTTTTAAAATAACAAAAGAAGTAGAATGGAGGTTATGTATGTCAAGGTCTGATCTGACTTTTTTCACTTTGCTAATGAAGTTAGTCATTGACAGGTGGATGTCCTTTGGCTGACCATAGGTAAAGCATGTGAGATCCGTGCAAGGCAGCAAATCATCACAGAGTTTGAATATCACAAGTACAGTCAAAGTGATTTATTTGTGGAAAAAACAATGAATGTTCTGTTCCATTTCATTAAGAAATACACAGTCCATTTGAAGCTCTTTCTAGCAGATTCTGCTTCTTGCCACACAGATACATATGACTTCATGGCTGAAATGGTCAGAAAACACAAACTGTCCAGCCTGTTAATCTTCAATAGACATTTGCCCGCAGCAAGCTTCTTACTGATTAAAAGCTTTCATGCAGAGCAGATTTCAAGCCATGCTCTGTGGCAGGAACGGCAAACATATGTTTTGTCAAACGCATCTGAGTTGCCAACCTGGGTAAATGATTTGCAGGGGATTTTGAACCCAGTTTATTATTTTCCTTTTTTTTTGCATTTGAGGAAACATTTAAAACATTACACCAGAATGTTTGGTAAGGCCGTGACGTGGACGCTCAAGTCAAAGATCTTACAGGTCACAGAGTGTTTCTCATGAATCTAAAACTCTTTAATTTAGACGCAAGTATAAATAAAGCTTTACTTTATTTTAGATTTGCCAAGTATTATATCATTGGAAAGGTGCTTACCTTTAAAGATCAATACTACTTTTCTCCTATAAGAAAAATAAATAAGTAAATAAATGTAGGTGGAGAAACACGCGGGCACTTTGTCAGTGAGGTGTGTCGACTCAGACACCAGTACTTAAATCCCACCTTAAGAGTAACTATTCTTAGAACAAAACACCAAAACCAGAAGTCTGCAAAGCCATGACACTTTTCTAAGACACTGTTATCCAACTGCATTTAAATATGCATTTAAATGTCAGAACAATGTCTTAGAGGCACCCCTGGCTGACTGTATTACTCAGTGGGCCTGGATTTTAAGGAGTCTGCCTCGTAGACTTCGGTGTACGCAAACATTTCCAAAGACGCAAAATAAACATTTGCCTTTCAGCAGGTTTTGTTCCTACTTTATTTGTTGCTACTTTATTTGTAGAGTGAGTAATGGTAATTGTGCTTCAATAAATATATGAATGATAAAAAAAAACAGCCTTCCAGGGCTTTCTGCTTCTCATTTATGCTCCGGCTCGTGGCTGATAGGGAGATTCGGAAATGAGCTCCAGAAGACTGACAGACAATGCTGAATTTTTCTGACTGTGAACTTACTCTGGTGGTGACAAGGCACAGGGTGGATCAGCTATTACTGCTTCTTTGTCAAATGAAAACATTCAGACACAATCATTCTGAAGAGAGGCGGCATGGAAATAGAAAGATGTGCATAAATGTTTATAAATCATGTATAAGAGAAAATTATATTGGACTCAATCAAATAGGAAAAGAAATGTGTTTCAAGAGAATGGGAAGCCACTCTATTAAACTGATATGCATAGATAGTTTTTACTCATATTACCTGGCGTTTTGAAACCAGAGAAAGGAGTAATTGCTCATTTTTGCAATGCAAAGTGTATAACAGCATTTTTTCCATTAATCATGTCAAAGGAATCAATCTAAATAATCTTTAGGGTGATTTCTTGAGGGCAATTCCTGACCTGGTTGACACTGAAGAGAACAGATGGCTCTGTAGGATTATAAATGTACGGATTATGGTTCAGAGGTCCTGCCCCTTCTATACTATCCTGACCTTCATATTGTAGAGAATTCCCGCATTGCTCCATTCAGAGGACTGTGTCCTTTCTGGAAGTCCATGCCAAATAAGCTGCAGAATATAGGAACTTATCCAAAAAGCCTGCAAAATCTGCTGGAAATCCATCCAGAGGAGTACCTGACTGTAGGTATGAGTGAAGGGTTGCAAGGTCACTGCATGATACGTGACAGCTTCACATCCTAGCATAAGACAAGCTGTGTTAAGATGTCACAAATCATCCGGGACAATAATAACACTATAGAATGGCATGCATGCATGGTTTAGTAATTTTTGTGAAAGGAATTTATAAATATAATTTGACTGTCTTTAGTAAATTTATGTCATGCAAATCTTCCCCCCATATTTTAACGACTGATGCTGGTGAGGACCTATCATCCTGTATGGGGTGCCAGTCCGTCACTGGGTACACAGTCACACACCGTGGCTTATTTAGAGACATTGATTAGTCTAACTCTGTGTCTTCGGACCTGAATCTGATCAGAGGAGATCATGCAAACTCTACATTCACAGCCTGGAGACAGAATTTGTGCCCTGAACCCCAGAGGCGTAATGCGGAGTGTCACTCGCATGTGAGCCATAGCAGATGCCGTCATTCTTCACACTGTGATTGAACCTTAGTTTGATGCCCAACGCTGATCTTCACAAACAATCCGAAGCTGGCATTTTCACATCACTCCGCAATTTTATTAATATAAACCCCATTTCTTAATTTAAACTTTTACTAGACTCATTTCTTCCTGTTTCATATTTCGAGATTTAGGACATTTGAGGTTGCAGTTTTTAGTTCAATTTATGAAAAAATGAAGATCAACCGCATACATACAGAAAGTTTGAACGTGTTTTGCCTGTTCCAGAAAGAAATGCTCACTTCAACGATTAGAAACTTGCTTTTAAAGTAATGAAAGACTCAGACTTGATAAGAGAGAGTCTGGATATTATACTTTGAATGCTAGAGTTAGTAGATATTCTTCTGGTCATGCAGTATTGTAACATGACAGTCAAATTTTTTAAACATTCAAATCTCCAAAAATTGTTGCTTGTCTGTAAAAATTTACCTTTGTATAGCAGAAGAGTGGATGGCGTTGTGGCCTCACACTTCTGGGACCCGGGTTCGAGTCTCTACCAGGATTCCATGTGTGTGGAGTTTGCATGTTCTCCCAGTGTTTCCTCTGGTACTCTGGTTTCCCCCCACATTCCCCAAGGTGTGTGTGTGTGTCTGTCTGTGTGCCCTGTGAAAGGTTGGCACCCTGTCTTGTATTATTCCCTGCTTGGTGCCTGTAGGCTCTGGTCCCCCCAACCCTGAGTAGGATAAGTATTGTCAGAAGATGGATGGATGGATTGCAAAGGACCCTTAAAATATGAATAACTCCCCCTCCCCCACAATTATTGAAACATAAACTGCATGTTTAACTGCAAAATTTATTCTATACCCATAATACATGCATTATATTATGCATTGTTATCTTTGAAAGTTTCCTTTTGTTAATGTGCACTTTTTGAGGAATAACAACAGTGTCCTTACCTTGCTAATGCATGTCACCTTACATTTATGTTTTTTTTTGCAGACACTTTTGTCCAAAGTGAAGTAGAACTATGGCAGCGTGATGCATCAAAATGAATTAGGCACTTGTTTTTACTGAGTGCCGTTATTTAGGTGTGCTCTGGCAGAAGTTGCCGGGTAAATTTCTAGTCCGGAATGCACAGAAATTATCTCACAATCGTATTCCATGTATTTACATGGATCAATAAAATATGGTCTAATTTAGCATAATCCTTACTTATTCTTCATGGTATTACAGCCAAAATGCCCGGTTTCAGAGGCATTGAGATTATTTGCATATGAATCAATACAGATTAAAAACATACACTTTTTTCTTTTAATTCTCCCATTTTGTGTAATTATCAAATTTAGTGGTATTTGTGCTTCATTAACAAAATGTTGGCGAACTGGCAATGGTTTAAAAACCAAGAAACAATTCACAGCTTTTTTTAGAATCAAGAAATTGGGACCGGCACGCTACATTACTGTGCTCTGATACTCCATTGCCTATAATCAGCCCTCATATCTGATACCAGATACCCGAAGCGATTAGCTAATCACATCAATCAGACATATAATAGACAGTATGAATGTTATGAACAATAAAAGATTAAAAATAGGCTCTTGCTGTAGCTCGCTCGCCCTGTTATGGTCGCCGGGGCACGGACTGAGGAAGCAGGACACAAGCCGTGGAGTCGGGTAACGTGGGATTTGTTCAGGTCAAAAACACTCAGAAACATGAAACGACTTCACACAACGTTAATGACCGAACTGGGGAAAACATACCTAAGGCAGACTTAAATACAATGGACTAATCAGCAATAAATAGAAACAACTGGTAAAAACGGGGATTCCTCATGAGGTAGCGAGGGGGCGTGGCACACTGGAGGATCGGATGAGCAGGGCGTGACACACATAGTATTCAACGGATTCTTCCAGTTGCTTTATTATTTTAACCTATGCTGTAGTGCTATGGCACGTACCCAGCTAACAGGGAATGCTCCCAAAACTTTAGCCAGCGTTATGTGAAGGACTTCTCAAAGTGGCCAAAGAATGTTCTTACTGTGACAGTAATGGAATATTATTTTCGCATTGTACATTTTAACAAAGGATCCGTCAATGTCAGCATAATAACATTAATACTTGAACTTACTTTTAATGCAATTAATGTTGAAAAATTTGGTTTTATAATAAAATATCATTTAATAAAAGTGCTGTATGTGTAAACTGCAAACACACAATCCAGCATTGAACCCATGACCTTTGAAATGTAAAGGGTTAGTGTTCCCTACTGATTTACCATGCCCTTCGTTCTTTTCTTAAATATTACTAGTCTTGGTGTAGTCATGGGATAATATTCTGAGAACATCAGGAAGCTGAATCTGTCTACTCATAGAGTAAATGCTAGTATACTACCTAACATTTTATGTAAAAAGTTTAATTATTTAATGCTAGTTTTTTTTTTTTTAATAATATGTCAAAAGTATATATTCTAATACTGTTACAAATTACTAAAGCTGTCCTCCACTGCCACACCTCTTTGGATTTCTCTCTGTCTGTACTGTTCTGTTCCCATTTGGTCAGCAGAGGTCTCTGCTGCTCATCCTGTTTTCTCTGCTTTTGTTCCTAATTACCCTCACCTGCTCCCTACTTCATGTGATCCTTAGTGCTTGGTTACTTGTTATGGCCTGCACATGTCCATAAAGAAGCCCTTGCTATTACTGTATAGAATTAAGCAACTGGAAGCATAATGGTGTATACAGTATGTGCTTTGTGTATATGTGCTTTCTGTCTATGTGCTTTGTGTATATGTGCTTCCCCTTGCCATATTCCTTTGTTGATTAGCATTAGCCTTTGTGCTTTGTCTTTGTTCCCTCACATATTTTACTGTTTCTGTTCCTTGTTACTTTGTCCCCAAATATTCCCTGTGTTTAGGCCAACCCTTGCCCCTTCTGAATTACCCTCTCTGCCTCTTGTTTTGACCCCTCATAGTCTTTCTGTTTCAATGTGTATTTTTTGTGTTCATCAATAAAGTCCCTTTCCATTCCTTCAAGCTGCATATGAATTGTCACACCTTCCCTCCATCCAGTCTTGACAATGTCCCCATCCAGGGAATCTTCTGTAACCTACAGTTTACCTATCAAATGTATAAGTTCTCCTGGGTGAAGTCTCCTTTGTTCAGTGTTTGTTGGGTTGTTTGATGTCCTGCACTCCTTTTTTGCTGTGCTTCCAAAACACTAGAACCACCCTAACGTAAGATCGGCATGATTTTGATACTAGATGAAGACCGGTAAGACACAACTTAATATTGCTCCCTGCATGTCTGGAGTATAGCATATGGGTGATGTTTTGTTTACAAGGACAGACAGTCCCTTAATTGATTCAGATCTCTCTTTTGTTTGGAGTGTCATTTGAGTTCCTATGGATAGGACTGCAAAATTGAGAATATCAATAGAGTGTGAAAGCAAGTACGAGTAGAGAGTGGCTGTGAGACACTGAGACCAAGCTGGTTTCTATGTTGCTGAACGTGTATGATTTATTTCTTCTCAGAAATGCAGGAATTGTAGAGCACAAGCTCTGAGAATTGAAAAGGCTGGATTTTCAGTGCAGTCTGCATTTGTACTCCTGTTCTTGTAACGACAGCATTATTTGTCCTTTGTATTATGCCTGCTGTCCTCTGACCTCCAAGTTTGCTGTGCCGGGTTGCTATGATGACTGAGCTCTGGGCTTGTATAAAAGTCACGTCTTTGTTGTCCAACATTGTGCTCTGTGAAATGTGTCACGCCCTCTCCTGTCCTTCCCCCAGTACGACCAGCAGGGGTCGCCGCCAGCCCTCTGGAACCCTCCTGCTGCTTCCCAGCAGTTCTTTACCCCCAATCCTAATGTGGTCACCTGAATTGTATCAGTCCCTTGTATGTCCAGTCCTGTTTATTAAGGTCAATCCTCCTGTTGCCTGTGTCCTTCCCAGTCCAAGCCTTCCCATTTCCACCCCCTGTGGTCTCATTTTTCCCATGCCCCTGTTTTGTTTAATAAAGCCATTTTGTTCTCCTAAGACCTGCCAAGTCTTTCAGAGTCCAGCCTGGGAGGGGCCGCACCCACTTCTCTTGAGCCTCCAGAGCCTGGCCCTGAGAGGGCCTCTACGGCCACTCTCCAGAAACCCCGCCCTGAGAGGGCCTTTTTGAAATTTCTTGTCATGTCATCCTGATCTTTTTGCTGTATCTGTTCTTTCGACCAGATTCTGACCATTTTTTTTTACTTCATTTATCGTTGTATTCTGAGTTCGTAATTGCTTACAAGGTGGTGTTTGTATTGCATTCCAGCGGCAGGCTATTTGCATAACCAATCGACAAAGAAAGCATTTCAAGTTCCACCCCAAAGTAACAAAGTTCCAAAGAACTACCCCAGCTGGTTTAGCAATTATGGTGCTGGTACTTGACCAGAAGTCAGTGGAAAAGGGAAAGTACCAAAAGTATGGTTCTTGTTGCGGTAGAAAAACTGGGGTTACTGAAGCCGTGGAAATGAGGGGGAGAACTGTAAAGAGTTTGTTTTGTAAGCACGCTGATGGACAGGTACTTGATTATCGGGCATTGGCTAGTAGCTGTGGGTATGAGCTGCCCCCCCCCATATAGGTTAGGGAAGCACATAGGGCAAACAGACTACCACGAAAACTCAAGAATTCTTACCCCCCTCCCCCTAAACTGATGCACATCTAATCGGGCAACTATAGAAGTGTCTTATCTGGCATTAAATGTGTAAATTTCCTAGTGTAGGGAGCGAATTATGACCCTGAACACGTGCTCACACGCCAAAAGCAAACCCAGAATCAATATTAACATTGTGGTCAGCATGTTCAAACACACAGCAAGGCAGCATACTGTTTAGGTTTTGGCCATTGTAGACAATAACAAACAGTGAACAACAAACAGTGAAACAAGCCTTATCAGTCAATGAAACCTGTGAGATGTATCAGAGTGCGCAGTCTCGCTGTTATGGAGCAGCGCGGTCGGGTGACGTGCCCCTCGAAGCAGCGGCCTGTTTTAGCTGCTACACCTTAGCGATGCTCACAGCACAGAGCACAATTGTGTAAAGCAGCGTCCTCACATGTGACGCCATTACCACGACATCCTGTCTGGCTCTAAGACTTTCCTCTCCGGCTCGTCACGTATCTCATTGCTGCTCTTTAGAAATCAAGTGCTGGGACAAGCTTGGAGCAGCTCCACATCAGAAGCACGCAGACGGTCGCTGAAGGCACACTTATTATTCTGGCTTTATGAAGCGAGTCAGCAGTGCTGCAGGCCTAGGGCCTGCCTGTTATTTGAGTCGACCTTATTCCACGTGTGTTGCCTTCATTCACACCTAGATTCTCACAAAAACACTCAAGATTTTTTACTGAAGGCTGTATATCTTAATTTCACTTACTGGCTGACCATCATTGCATACGCTATAGCGAAAAATATTGCTCGGGGAATTTTGTATTTCTCATAATGATATAATAGCTTTTCTTGGTACTGGTAATGATATGTGTGACACGACCTCATCTGTCAGGTGACTTTAGTCGTGATATCAGCCAGGTTAAATAACCACAGTTATAGGCTCTCTTGTGGGATTACTGAAGGTGTCACTCTGTTGACGTATCGCCTGTCATGGCATTGCCTGTGAAGCCGCAGCGGGTGGGGGGTGCTGTATTTACTGTACAGCTGGGACGTTAGCCCTCATACATATTGACAGCTGAAGAAATGGTGCCAACAGCCTTCATACTCCCTGCATAAATGTATTGTATTCGATAGAGTTTTATAGCTGGACTTTCCAGTTAATTTGCAAATAACAACTGAGAGCTTGTTTTGCCACCTTGGCATTTTAATTAGCATTTAATCATTGCATACAGTTTAAAATGCATGTCATTTAACTTTACAGCAGGTTCCCAATGGTGTTTACTCCTCAATTTCCTCTTAGGAATTTTTGTAATTATCTCTCTTTCTTGTTCAAAACATCCCAATTGTATGTGCCTCCAGATAGCTAACCCTAAACTGCGCTGTTAATTACAGAGAATGATTAATCAGCTGTTTCAAGTCTGTCTGAAATCTCTATGTGTAGTTCCAATGCCCTCAGTGTGCCTTCATGTGATTAGAATCACAATTGACCATTCATTATTTATAAAATGTAAGGCTAATGCTAAAGGTAATGTTGCTGTTCATTGTGGTCCTGGCTGTGAACATGCTATAGATGTATGAAATGATTACTATTCCCTTATTAGTATTTGACACCTACCGAGTGCAGATTAATAACACAGTATCATTTTGACATAGTGTAGTTCTTCAAACTGAGGTCAGCTTGTATGCAATAAGGCCTAGTTAAAAAGGCGCAGTGTGAAGACCAATATGGAGGTGACTGGGGGTCAAACCACCTACATGAGTGTATATTAACAAAATGGAAAGGTCTTGCTTTCCTACACATTTCAACCAGCGTGAACTTCCACATTCATTATTCTTGGACAAATGTGGTCTTTGAGCGATCTGGGGTGTCTCTACATGAACAATCACATAACAAGATCTTGGGTCTAACTAAAGCAATATGGGGTGTGCATGGGGGGTCTTATTCCAACTTCCGTTTCTCAGATTTCTCATCTCTCCGACAACCTGAAAGGAGGCTCCCTTGACTCTGAAAAGCAGATCTCTGCTAGGCCTTGGAGAAGTTTTCCTCTATTAGCCTGTAAGCAATCTCATTGTGAATTTTAATTTCTCTGAGATGCGTCGTTTACCATCCATAGATTCGGAAGCATCATTTTTGGGACCACCCACTGCAACCAAACCATTGCAGCCCCCCTGACCCCCCCCCCCCCACACACACACACACACACACACACACACACACACTTTTAATGGGGGGATTAGCAGCGACACCCAAGACGGCTAGCTCTGATAGCCTTCCAGCCAACAACGATGTAACTTAACCCCAAGCATTCTTTCATGGTAACTAGTGGACTGAAATTCATGAATGAGGTCTGGTTAAATTTGGGATGATAAATTAAAGGTGGGTGGTGTAGCAGATACTTAACTAGCAGCACAGAGGCTACAACGGGATCTGGATTTAATTAGCGACTGGGCTGATACCTGGCAGATGAAATTTAATGTAAATAAATGTAAGGTAATCTATGCAGGGAGCTGAAATGTAAAGTACAGATATTTTATGGGTTCCACTGAAATAAAGGTAGCTGATTACGAGAAAGATCTCGGTGTGTATGTTGAT
>JAODJU010000014.1:18802064-18813013 GCA_026776725.1 Gnathonemus echidnorhynchus | reverse complement strand
AAGATACGATGACGCGACTGTGTGTGCGTGTGTGTGTGTGTGGGTGTGGTCCTGGTATACTGTACCTTACTTTGTGGGGACCAAATGTCTGCATTTCCCAAAAAGATACGATTACACGACTGTGTGTGTGCGTGTGTGTGTGTGTGTGGTCCTGGTATACCTTACTTTGTGGGGACCAAATGTCTGCATTTCCCAAAAAGATATGATTACACGATTGTGTGTGCGTGCGTGTGTGTGTATGTGTGGTCCTGGTATACCTTACTTTGTGGGGACAAAATGTCTGAATACCTATTTTTTATCTTATGGGGATCAATTTCTTGGTCCCCAAAATGGAAAACTCTATTTTATAAAAATCTGTGACTGCAATGAAAAAACGAAAAATGGAAAAACTTGTATTTTGCTTGGTTACTTATGGTTATGGTTAGGGCTGGGTAGGGGTTACGGTTGCCATAGTTAGCATTAGCATTTTTCACATAGAAATTAATGAGCGGTCCTCATAAAGATACGATTACACGACTGTGTGTGCGTGCATGTGTGTGTGTGTGTGTGTGTGTGTGTGTGTGTGTGTGTGTGGCAGCATTCGGAAGTGCCGGCTTGGCCCCAGGCCGTAAATAAACTTTACGCCCAGCGTTAGATAGGTTGCACCGCTGTGAGGTGATATTTATGTTCCAGCTGGGAGACGCGAGCTTCCTTGCTGGGGACAGTGGGATCTTTTACACATCCGATAATATTCTTGGGATCTCGCTGTTCAGTGCTGAAACTCTGAAGCTTCCGGTGTGTAGCCCTGTCCCTACACAGAATCGCAAAACCTGCCTAAGACCATTTTCATAACTTATATACATCAGTTTGTGTTTCTCAATGAGGACAGGTCTCCTTGCATAGTCACCTCCTCTTAAAACCTCACTTTAGGCACTAGACCGGTTCAGACTGTTGGCCTTTGCAACTTTATGCCACTGATTTCTGTCTACAGGGCAAACCGGGACAATCATTTTTCCAGGGGTACAGCAGGAACCCCGGAATGTTCATGTCACGTGTGTCTGGAGGCCAAACTAGGGTAAATATTTCCACAAGGGACATGGAAGAGCTATTAGCCAGTGCAGCGTGGAATGTGAACTGCTGTTTAAACTTTGGTGCGCCGGTGGTGACCATTCTAATTCACTTAAAATTCTGAGAGGAAAGAAGGATACTTTGACTAGCAATTGAGCGGGGGGATAGGTGGGGAGGGGGGGCTCAATGGTAAATTGACCGTGTTTGTGTTGATAGTATATTGGGGCTGTGTTACACAATAGAGTACTGATTGTGACACCGAAACAAAGGCTATAGCTTAGGAAAACACAGGCTTTTATTTTCCATCATTTTTGAGTAAAGCAGCTGAAATTCATGCAGGTTCTTCCAAATATCACTCTTGAAATACAGTGGATGTTAAGTTGCCGTTGTTAATGCTATGTAATTAAGCGGCGTAAAGCATGAAAGATGCTTTGGAGCGTGACTTTGGATCGCAGATTGAGTGGAATCAATATGTTAATGTTCCAGAAGTGCATCAATTTAAATCAACCAGCAAACTAGCTATACCCACAAAGTAACTACAAATCAGTTTCGGCTTCCATGTGACAAATTTAACACGATTTTTCTGAAGGATCTCTCATGATACGAAAAGAATGACTTTTTTCGCTGTCAAATGTACAAGGGGTCGTAAGCTGAACGGGCAATTAACATATATGGAATCCCAACACTGCAACGGAGAAACGTGAACTATAGTGGATGGAGAGGGGAAAATATTTATCTACCTAACTTAACATAAAATGAAACTGTAGTTATTGTTAATGTCAGCGTAATGCATGCAGTTTACCGACAGCACTTAAACGCGCTGCCCTGCTCCTCCATCACGCCAGACTCGCTCTCCAGGCGCTCTGCCTCCGTCACTCTCAGCCGTCGGCGGGGGCTGCGAGGCGCTTTTACTGCAGCTGGACACGGCTGAGCTCGCGGAGACGCCGGGGCGACGGAAGAGGACCAGCGCATCAGTACCAAACTATTGCATTCGGGACATCATCTCGATATCGCTACATTAAAGCCGCGAGGACGTTAAACTTTACCCAGAAAAACATATCCTGGCTGGAGGGAAAAAAGGCTTATTCCGTAATATAAACTTTTGACTTTTTAACATATGTATATTATGATCATTTTATTCTAAATGCTTTGCTTGTAATTATTCCTCATTGTAAGAAAATTAATCTCGATCCGCTCCCTCTTATAATTTGCAGATATCCCAGGTTTTATCTAGCCTATTTTACGAGGGTTATATAAGTCTCAGACTTCGCCGACAAACAGGACAGCTCATGATCCTAAATAGTTCGGTTTGGAAACGCATCTTTGGGATTGTGGACTATATCTTTGCGGAAAGATAATCTAAAACGGCTCGTCAATTACTTGTATTTTTTTTTTTTGCAATTTGAAGAACAGAAACGACATAAGCATCCACATCGTTTGGGATTGTTTGTATTTAATTGCGCACTTCAGAATGGACGTTGTGGGGATTTACCTGTTTCAGCTGATCTTCATTGGTGAGTAGTTCGTGAACATATATGGATATTTAGAGAAAGATTGTGCAGGGGACACCGATGTGCTTTTGAACTAGGTAAATCTGTATTTGATCTATCACGTTTTCTACCGAAAAGCGATCTGGTTCAGCGCACCTACTAGGTAATACCACACGACTTTGGTTGTGAACTGCTATTCTTCTGATGTTAAATGCGCGAAAATCCGAACAGCCTAACTTGTCACTATATCGGATAATAACCAAGCTAAACTTTACGTCCCATCATTGTGATTTAATCCTGTGCCTTACAAACGACCGCCAGCTCATTCGCGATGCTTAATCAGCTGTGGGAATCTGAGGAAATAAACACAAGCATGTCTATTGTACTTTTGCATATTTAAGAATACGCAGTTCAGTATTGCTTTGAATTTACAATAACTTGCAAATAGCAGAATGCATGCCTTATCATTTAATTTATAGTGCCAGCGTCCTTCAGTTGCACATTTTTCCTCGCTATATTGCGATATAACAGACATTTGAAGGACCGTTATTATACTTAAATCAGTGTCTACTTCGGAAGCTTGTGTGCACCTTTAGATTGTTTACATAAATACTAATAATAATTGTTATTGTCCGATGATATATAATATAATAGATTATATACACAGAATCAGCCCCCAGTGATTGTTTAACATTAATAATATTCTCTTATGTCCATACTGACGTTCTCCAGTGGCCGTGGCAGGGCGAAAGCTGTCCATGATTAGTTATTTCTTCGCGTAATGTTTCATGAAGATGAATGTGCTGATGGGGGACCCACATGCAGAGGACAGTGCAGTGAGCTTTACTCCGGGCTCGGTGCTTCTCCGCATGCCTGCGCTATGCCGGACCGGGCGGCTCCGCTCCTTAATTGATTTGAAACATTGTAACATGACTGACATGTTGCAATTACACCCTCATTTAGCTAGTGAACTGCCGTCTATCGCCCTGGCATTATTAGCTTATTAACAGTTTAAAGATGTTCGGTTTAGATGCGCAGCCACATGTTGTAATGCGAGTTGCGGGTTGTACAATTATACTCTTTTTCCTCATTTGCACAATGTTTTTTATAAATATATATTTCTACTTCTTCCTAACGTAAGCTAATGCTTGTTAATTGTAATCCGTTAAAACTGTAGTGTCTACACACTTTAAATACGATATGAATACTGGTAGATATACAGTATCAGGCGGGAGAATCTAACTGTTGAATGCGTCTTGCCCATACAAATTTGTTTAATGTGAATTTTATTGGTGGTGAAGTGCAGTAGAAGGAGGACGTCTGTAAATGAAACATAAATACAGGGACAGGGGGTTTGATGTGGACCGGCGACGGGTGGCAGGTCTGCACAAAATCAACGACCGCTGCTTTCGGAAACACAGTATTCACATTGACATAGTGTGTAAAGTACCCTTATAGCTTCCATGGCACCTTAAGGTTTACCGTTTACGCGAACGGACCGGAGCTTGTCCAGATGCGAATAGTGTAACAGCGTGTTGCTTGTTTAATTATCTGGGCTCACTGGCATATTAAAAATCTTAATAAATTATTACAAGCGGGCATAGAAAATGGATGGATGGGTAGAGAAATAGGCGTTACACGCTGTAAACTAGCCCTCAGTGCTGTTTCGATCTTTAATTCAGTGTTGACGTCCGGTCATTTTTCTCAGAACTAGGCTGCAAGAATGAAACGAGAAACTGGTAGTTTTAAAAATGACTCGTTTTGTGGGTTTTTACGTGTTATTTTACCATCATATGAGCTTACTACAGTTAACTACCTGCCAGCATGTTTCACTATGCATTGATTAACCAATAATTACCTTAACATGTCTGTGCCCTGAATATATCGAATTAGAATGAAGGGGATTTGGATTATAATTGCGTGTAACCTACTAACATTAAAATACAGTTGTATTTACATTCATGCGTGTTCGTTAGCTAGAGCCTCAAAGTATTTTAATCCTACAGTCACTCTGACACTCAGTAGGCTGTCATTCACATTTTTAGGGTCATAACAAGTCCCTGACATATTATATTATTCACCCCATCCCTTCCCCTCCCCCCAGCACAATGCAGTGGATTTTTACTCACAGCAGAGCCACTGCAGCTCTCCATTACATTCACTTAGACCCAGTGTAGCCGGCACAGGACCTGATGAGCACTGGATGTGGTCTGACCTTTTTATAGCACCGGAAAACGGCCGGGCCTCATTTGGACAGCAGGGGTCAGTGAGCCAAATTACCTGGGTAGGTCAAAGGAGCAACCATGACCCTAAGGGGATGTGACTTTCCAGGAGGCCCATTTCACACTGCCTCCTGCTGGTCAGTTTTTCTCACTTTACTTTTATTCCAAGCATGTCTCGCATTCATGTGAAGTTACACAGGGTCTGCGTTTCACTGAAAGCTCTAAGAACAGACTTACTGTATCTATCTGGGAGATAATGAACTGTTTAGGATTTTGGGCCTCGCTCTCACTCTGGTTCGAGCACGTGCTGACCTTCACAAACCATTGACAAAATCATCTTCTTCCCAGCAGGGTACGTAACTAGCGTCAGGCTATTATGCTGGCCTTAGCGGTTTGTCTGCAAGGTGATGCACTGTGTGGCTGAGTACAGCATCTAGGCGTGAACAATGGAAGATAAACCTGTGAACCTTCCAGAACATTATCAGTCATTCACCAAGGTTCATGGGAACAATGATACAGAAAATGTAGGCAGCATGGTCCCACTGTGTTATGCAAATATCAATAAATAATGTGAAATATATGAAATACAGTGGGCTTTAACTGGGCTTCTGTCAGGGACGATTTTTTTTGTTGTGGTTTGTGATTTATGAAGTAGAACCTCTAGCTGGCTCACGGCTGCAGGAGAAAGGCATCATGGGAGATACATGGTGTTATATCAAACATTCCATGTCACAGTCCCAAAGTGATCCTCAGCGAGTCCTCGTCCTATGGCAGAGAGCTAGACTGAATGGAAGCTGCTTCAGCAGGGACTCTAGATGGGCTGTCCTCTCATCTCATCAAAGTGCTGGGAAAGCCTTGGCCCTCAGTTACATAATAGTACCAGCTTCAATGGCCTTTAAGCAGTTATATTTATACTTCACACTGCCCAGGAAGGCCTGCTGGCATCAGCGCCCTCTAAGGGCACCAAGGAGGTATTGCAGCTGCGCTCATGTCTATTTCATGGCCTTCAATTACTGGTAGCCCTTGGTGGTAGCACTTGATCTGGTGCCAAACTTCGGAATATGGCCTGATTTAAGTGGTAGGAGCCTTAATACAAGGCAGGGAGTAGAGCGTGGGCTTTCATTGAATGGAGCTGAACAGTCCATTGTGCTTGCTGGGGAGGTTCGGTGGGTGCCGACTTTAATTGTGAGGTTTTGAAGTAAGACCCCCCAACGTTAGCAATTTCCCCAAGGCCTTTTTGCGAATCTATTTGGCTCCATTGTGTTCGCTTCCCCTTGTAAAATGAGCACTCATTGTGTAGTGGGGGGGGGGGGGGGGGGGGGGAATGTGCTAAAAGAAAGATGCGCTATTCAGTCACACTAAAGTACCATTTAGCTGGCAAGCACAACAGCAAGGGGGCTGTGTGTGACTCAGTAGGTACCTCTGACCAGAAGGTTGCCAGTCCAAGCCCAGCCTTGGCAGCATAGCTACGCCCGTGGGCCCTTGAGTGAGGTCATTAACCCATAACTCCATGGGTATTGCTGCAGGTGGCTGCCCTTCACTACCAAGCTTACTCCTACCTGCGTGTGTGTCAGGGAGAGTACAATAGCTTGAGTAAGAAGTGAATTTCAATAAAGTGCCAATGTTATCACTACAGGTCCAGTTACCAGGGTTGGGAGTTTTAGACTCCAGACTTCCCACAATCCTTAGCAGCAGAAGTGGCTAAAGCGGATTGGCTGAACGTGAATTTTATAAGCTTAGTGTTGTGTATTTAAGCCCAATAGCTTTCTAGTCACTATAAATATAGCATCTTTGACATCTGTTAGTCTCCTCAATTTCTGAATGCGTTCTCATCCTCTCACTGTGTGCTTGTACAAACCTCAGCGAGGGGTTAGGTGACTGTTACGTAACAGCTTTCATTCACGGGTAAAAAAAATATATATATTCCCACTCACATCATCACTGGAGCATCTTATACTGCATGAAATTTGAAGTGTGCCGCCTGTCGATCTATTTCCGCTTTCGCTATTCAGGATGAGGGTCAAACTGTTCGTCCTTAAGCGAAACAGTCAGAGGCGCTCCTGAATTCAGAGGGTGAAATATTGGTGTGATGTCAGCATTTGCTATGGAAGAGCTATTTGTGTGACCAGGAAAACCCAGCAAAGGACTTTTACCAGTTAACCAGTCACATATCCACCCATATTTACTAATTACTTATTATTAGGGTTCCTGTCATCAGGGGCAAATCCCAGGAGGGACCAAAGGTGACATGTCACACACCAGCCACTGCAATGTAAAGGGCTTCCCTGCAGAAATAAACAATAAATAATGAAGTACAATAGATCCCTCTGGTTTACGTGCATTATTTTTTAAAGGCTTAATAGCAGAAGTGCAGTACTGTACACTTAAAAAGACCTATTAACGTGTCATCTTTCTGGTAAAATAATTAAATGGTACAAGAATATTACCCTGTAATACCCTCTAATTTTTGGAAGGCTGCCATATGTACCAGTGTTTGGTGCATCTTGTACATGATTCCTCAAGTGCATAACGTAAATCCCCAAAGCGAAGCTCTCCTCTTCACCCTGAGGTGGCCCCGCAGTTCACGCCTGACTCTGATCTCTCACCGCGGTCCGCATAGGAGTCACGACCTGGGCCACCTTTTCTGTCTCTGTGCCGGATCTCTGGCCACTGACAGGAAGCAAGTGTAGGGGCTGCTTTGAAACAAAACCCACAAGCATCACCAGAAGTGGGAGTGAGTCTCCAGAAGGGCTGGCCGGCTGTAACTTGACCCTATGTTGACCCCCCAGTGTATTAGTACTCTTGCATTGATTTTTTTCACAGGAATACCACCTACTAGAGAACCATTAGTGGGCCACTTTGTACTGCTAGCTGGCTGAGCTGGATATTTCAGGTGCATAAAGTAAAAAATCCAGACCAAGATTTTGTTTCAACTAACCAAATGAGTACTCTGTGACTGTGACTCTGTGACTATGACTCTTTATACTCAACTAGCCTGTTGGTACAAAATCTTGGTCTGCATTTTTATTTTCTGGACCTGAAATATCCACCTCTGCTAGCCCGTATCCTTGGTTAATATTCATGATCACTGCATCCAAGACAGCCGCCCCATTCTTCAGTTCTGCATCTCCAGGGTGCTGGACTTTCTACCACGAATGTTTCCCCGTCCATAAATTTCAGTTCACTTCTCGTCCTTTTTCTCCCAGCACCAAATGTTGAGTATGAAGGCGTTTGAGTTGCTTAACGAGTTAAAATGATCTCTGATTCCTTTGCTGCATTTCGATCCCTGCCGTTGCCTCTCTCTCCCGCTCACTTCCTGCCGATTGCTGCTGGTTTCATCAGTATGTAAAACACAAGAATTATGGGATATCCTGTTAACAATCTTAATGGAGATCCTTCTACAGATCCTGTTTCCTAGCTGGTAAAGAGCCTGAGAAAAAGGGTGTCACCTGTTTAAAATCAAGACAAGAAATGCATAGGACTGTCAGATCTGATACATATATATATACACACATCTGATACATATATACATCTGATATATACATCAGTCAAAGATTAAATCAATTCAGCAGATCCACGTAGCTGTGGAAAAATGCTGTGCAGTAAGGTTTTGCAGGTTTTCATGCCTGTGCCCATGAAACCTATTAACTAAATTAGCTTTTTTACATTTTTTTGCCCCAGGCAAAGGTCCATGTTATCCCATTTTAGAAAAGGCAGGTATGCTACAAAGCTCCACCGTCGGCTAAGACACATCTTCGCCCTGGGCGAAGCTGAGAAAGTTTGAAATGCCTAATTATTTGAAAAGACTAATATTTAATGCTGTAGCTGCTGCTGTCTCTATGCCTCCTGGTAAACATATAAATAAAACAAACTTAAGCACCAGGCTTAGAATAAAAATAATTGCATCTGTTTAAGAAGCATGTCTCAATAACTTCTCAACAATTTTGTAACATAGGCACACATGATATCTAACCTGTGCTCTCTAGCGCCTCCCTAGTGTTTGCTGCTGAATGTTAAATGGAAATAAATGAAAGTCTCAGGCTGGCTCTAATGTGGATGGACAGGCTTGCTGTGTCATGAAGGGGGAAGCCTGAAAATGAGACAAGGAGCTTCAGCCATCTTGGCGGTTAGGTGTCAGGTGACGGGCTATTTGTGTGGATTTATTCCGCCTGTCCCTCTTACCTCACTTCCTGCTTAAATTGGCATGTTCTGTTCTTTCTCACTACCCTCCCTCCCCCTTCAAAAAAAACTGACCAGTTAGTACTTTTTGAAGTTACACACCATTTTTTTCAGGCCAGACCATGTAAAAGGAATCCAGGTTTCCAATGAGACTGCGATGCAGCGCTGAATATGATCATGTGTGTTATAAGTACTTATACACTGGGTACAGCCTTACTATACACTATGCAATTTCCTTTGTCTTAATGACACGGAATCAGTAGGTCTAATGTGCAGAAGTCCATTAGCATGTAGCATTAACATCAATCCTGCAATGAGTCAAGCAAAGCATCTCTCTCTCTATACATATACTGTGTATGTGTGTGTGTGTGTGTGTGTATATATATATATATATAGAGAGAGAGAGAGAGAGAGAGAGAGAGGGGCATTAAATATCATTAGTTTTTGTTAAATATTTTCAACAATTGCAAATACAAGTAACAATAAATGGATATAGAAGATGAATAATATAGAATAATGAATAATACAGAACTTCCAAATTTTGCAATATGGCTCTCTCTGCACTCAGACTCCCAAAGGGCAAAGTAAAACAAACTTACAATTGATTCAGTGTCACTCCATCTGGTACTCCCCCTTCAGGCAGTTCACGTGTAGCACAGTACACCCTCTTCAGTACTTCTCACAATTATTATCAAATTCAAAGTTTCAATACTGAAGGCTCCTTTAGAAATGCACTCTTCAGGTTAGTTTCTTCCGCAGTGGACCTGCTGTACTCTGGATTTTTGATGTCCGTGGTCAAGAAGGATAGACGGGAGACTTTAGCAGAGCATCATGATTCAGAAGCCCAGGCTGGACTTGAGAAGCAGCATTTGGCTATAATGAGAAATCCTGGGATATTGGCCATGAGATATCTCCCAATTTCCCTATTTTTTTCCCCCGAAGAAAATGACCCCAAATGCAGTTTGTAATTGAATTTTCCTGACTCATTAGAAACAAGGCAATGCCACTGATAGGCAGTGAGCTGATGGATGGTTAGTGCACAGTAGATGAGGCCCAGTAATTCGACAAGTAAACAGCCCGTGCCTGCTGGTTATCACGCTCTGGTTTGTAGGATAAGAGTCTTCCGGGAGCTTCCGTGTGCGACAGTGGGATGGGAAGCGATCCATTCCTCATGAGCTCTCCAGCTGCTCATTCCAACAGCTGTATGATGTCACAGCTTTTGTGCTTAGCAGTGACCTGCAGCATCGGTCTAGAGGTGGCAGAAAACATCAAATCGAGGTCGAGAATAGCAGTGTGCTTCATCACAGCAGCTACCACTATAGAGGAATAATGTGTCCATACTGTGAAGAACTTGTATCTACCGATTACAAAGCAAGAGTGTCCAATTACGCTATTCCAAAGATACGAATACGATTCCTTTATAAAGTTGATAAGAACATTAATAATAATTAATTTATTGCTGCCTGACAAAAGCTGTTTTGTCACAATGGCTTTGTTGGCACTGTGAGTATGTTGATTTGTTCTGTGTGCAGAAGCTTTGTGCAAAGAGCCGACTAAACACCTATTAAATTAACACTGCATGGAAACGATGCTCTTTTAAGTTTTGTTACATTTTCACTTGTTTTTGGGTCATGTGGTACTCTGTTACATAAGTTTTTTTTTTGTTTTTTTTTTTAATGACGGAACTACCACCTTAGAGAGTAAACTCTTGCCAAGCATGTTGCTGAACACAGCTATAAAAATGAAACAAAGCCGTGTGTTTTTTTCCACTTGTCACTGGAGTGTCCTTAAAACATGGCTGAAATTTAAGCTAATTCGGCCTAATGTGATGCTGTGTTCTGTCACCATTAATACACCATTTTGTTATGCAGGCAGGCCCGTGACCGCATTTCAGAAGGTGTTTTATTTGGGCTGTGTGCTTTTATTACCCAGCATTTTTAATGTAAGCTACAGATCAGCAGTGAGGGATGTTATAAACCTAGTTGACCAGTACAGGTAGGAGTATGATTAC
>JAODJU010000014.1:18791256-18801964 GCA_026776725.1 Gnathonemus echidnorhynchus | reverse complement strand
TCTTATTACATGTACAGGTAGGAGTATGATTACTCTTATTACATGTACAGGTAGGAGTATGATTACTCTTATTACATGTACAGGTAGGAGTATGATTACTCTTATTACATTACTGGGCACAGATAGGATCCTGAACATGGGTATTAGCTGCTACATACTCCATCTGAAATATTGATTTAAGAGACTTTGTCTCCAGGACAAGGTGCACAATGCCAAACTACAGTGCTGAGAGCGAAAGAGAGAGAGAGAGAGCTGCTTTTCAGCAGAAAAGTCAACTTTCATCCGGACGATCTTGCTGGGTTGTCATAAAAATAGTCCCGGCAGGCCTGACAATGGCAGGCTTTCCGCGGAGCATTAACACCAGGCCGGATTAAAGGGCTCCGTGCATCGTCCTTAACTTGCTCAGTCAGGTTTTTTTTTGCCTCTGATCTGCCTGGTAAATGTCTTTAAAATCAGATTACGGTCACATCCAGAGTGTTATACCAACTGACTTCAGGTGCCTCTTTGAAGAAATTAAAAGGCTTGATTAAAAGTATAATAAGGGTATCAGTTTTTCCATAAGCAGAAAAACAAATGCAAAGTAAAAATGTATCCTCTGCTGTTTGCCGACTGCGCATCTAATCTAAACTAATCTATAAGCTTTTGGGAGGGAAGTTGACGCTGCCAATCTTTCATAAGGAAACTATGAAGCACTGTCAGTTTCTGTGTCTTTTAGCTCATCAGGAACTGATTTAATATCAGCGATGTCACTGGAAGAGGGCGGAGCCCCTGAGCTGACTGATGTAATCATGCCAGTTTTGTGTAGAGCTGGAATAATCCACACAAGGGGAGATAAGAAGGACCTTAGAGCCAAGGGACCACACCTCCGTATTATGCGAACAAGCTGTCCTTCCTGCATTTATTAGAGGATGCGGCCAAAGAGCAGAGGAAATTACTGCCACGTTACTGAGAAGACGTGCCAGAATGGAAATCAGGTTGGGGCTTCAACGATCTGTGATGTGATCACCCCAGGAGCCCAGTTCTACCAGGAGAAGGGCTTGCTAGGCACGGCGGCAATGATCTCACGCTGATTCAGTTGGGGAGACCCAGAACTTCTGCAGGACAATCCCAAAGCTTCAAGGCACTGGGAATGAGTCCAAGCTGCAAGGTCTGCAGAGCTCCCACTGGGCACCCGGTCCTGAGATCAGACAAACACACAGCGCAAAGGGGCTGTTAATGAAATACAGCGAAAAAGCAGCGCACTGTTACTTACACGCACTCACAAGGGGCGTAAGGCTTTTCCCTGGAGGTAACAGGACAGCAGAAGTGTGGGAGGTTAAGCCTCAAAATTGAGCCATTGGCCTTCAATAGGCATTTTATCGATCGAGCTACATCTCCAGCATAGCAGGACTTAATATCGTTATCCACCGGAATGCCCATTTTAGCATCGTTGGCACTCAGAAAAAGCCGGCTAACTATTAACAATTTGTTGAACCAAGTAGGTTCAGTGTCATTGCTCATTTTATTCATTAATGACTTTTTTTCCACACTGGTTGCATCTGCATTTACTGCACACAAAGATTTTTCAAATATAAGAGTCTTAGCTACATATTTCATTTTTTGCCCTTGGGCATACTGTTAACTTTTGTCTGTCGGAGTTAACAGAATATTCTACTTTCATATTGTACATCTTTAGCATAGAGAACACTTAGCTTTTATGCAGTATGTCTCCAACGGAGAACTCTTTGTACATCTGTAATACAGGGATACAGAGAATGCTGTACACCTTTATTACTGAGATCATTTCAGTTTCACACTGTACACCTTTACAATGCCTCACTTTCACCAAAAATAGCATGGGATTCTTTATAGACTTTCACACCATGTAGTTTGTTTTTATATAGAACCATCCAGTCGCAGTCTCTGCCCTAAATTTCATTACAAATACAAAGGTAGAACATAATTAGGGAAATGATCTAGTACTGGGTTTCATGCTGAAGACTGACTGATGTATACCAGTAGGATCTGTGTATCAGTTTGCCCATGCTATGTCCATTGTGCTGGCCGTAAAACTTTACCAGATGTTCCTGGTAGTCTGGTGGTCCTATATTTGTGTTGTGATCTTGGGATAATCACATTGACAAGGACAGCAAACATAGGAGGGATTTGGAGGGATTCTTCTATTTCCAAGTTTCCCGGAAATCTATCGGGGTCTGGCAATATTTCCTCAGCTTGAGTCCTGGACTGGAGTGGGGATAAGAACACGGTTCACTGGGAACAAGGAAGAACAATGTGTGTCGATCCCTAGTGAGGGGCAGGTGGATCGACATAACGATCAGTCTTCTCATTGTCTCATAATGTGCATGTGGACACTGGACTGCGCACTTCCATATGTGCAATTAAGCTAACAGCTCGCCTTCTTAGCTTCCTGAGGAGCTAATTTCTTAATTAAAAGTTAAACTGTTAAATTGGACATGCATCGCTAAAGGAATGGGGAAATGTGCGTAACAGCAGTATTTACGAGCCTTTGATCGTGAATCGGTGAACAGGATAAATTAGCTGCGTCACCACCATCTGACTCGGTGAAATGCGTAGATCGCAGTGATCTGCGTCGGCATGCACGGATTAGCTGAAGGAAAAAAGGGCATAATCTATATATTATTCGTTATTAGTAGAATCGCACATTGCGATGTATTGATGCATTCCCAGTGCAACTCGTAACTTGAAAATTTCCAACCTACAAATCTACAGAACAGCTGAACGGAATGGATTCGTAATACACATTTATACAAGCGAAAGCTAATACAGCCACAGTTTGATGCTATCATAACACCACTGTTCTCATAGACGTGCCAGAGAATGAGGGCATTAGCACACAGCAAATCGTGATGTAGACCGTGTGAGCAGCCAACCAGCATCTCTTTGGTTTTACGTCGCTGCCGCTGTCCAAATCCAGCGATGCCTCTACAGATCCTTCTGCAATAGAAAACCGAATCAAGCTGGAACCGAACTGGAACTAGTCTGAGTTTGTGGTACAGGTCGGGTCTGGCTTGGTTCTTCTGTGCTAATGGAAAAGCGCCATAAGTTCATGTAACACAGTTGAAATGGACGACTTTTCACTTTTCATTTTGTGACATCTGGCGAGTTTCTTTACCTTGGAAACAAAAGTTGCAGTAGTGAAATTTGTGCATGATGGGGTCCATCTGTAAAGACTGGACTTTCTTTGGGAGTAAAACTGATGGAGGACAATGGGTCTATTTTATGGTGTGGAGAAAGGATGGGCGGGGGTGGGGGGGGGCACATCAGGGGCTCAGCCTAGGGCAGGTCGTGCTGATGCATTCCATCTGTCCCTTTGTGGAAGCAAGAGGAAACATCACTCTATATACTAGGCAGGACACTGACGTCCATCTTAACTTGTTACTGTATATCTTGCTAGCCTGATTTTACTTCTGTTTCTCTTCACCTCTACGTTGCGCTGTCAGTGTAGGAGCCAAGTCCTCGTAAGGCATAAAATGGGACATCCTGTACTGGAGAGGTAAGCCTGATGCCCAGTAAGCCAATTACTCTGGCCTCTGTCCCCATTTCAGCTGCGTTTGTTTGCCACCCCCAGTTGGAACGGATCTCACACCATAGAGGGACATCGATTACCTCAAAACATCCCGGGGACCATTTTTTAACACTTATGGAAAGTACACTGTCCTCTCACTTTGTTTGCAGGTTTAATTTTAAGATTCAATTCCCATTTCCAGGGTTCACAGTAAGGCGAGGTACTATTTAATCACACGGTGTAACACGGCACTGGACAAAGCCGCCTCATTCCTGAAGCAAAGAAAAACCCAGATCAGATGAGTGTGGGGTTCTGTCAAATGGCTGTAATTGTGAGACTTTGCATCGCCTACCACAGACGAAGTAATTATCTCAGTCATAATTACCAGGGAGCAACGAAATACCACAGTGTTTCTTCCATGTTTACAAGTGTGACCCATTTATCAGTTACGTCTTTGGAAATTGTGGAAAAAATCATTTGGGAATAAACGAATAAACGTGTTTAATTCAAGGGCGGCTTGTTTTGGGTGTGCAGCTGTGTGTATAGACAGCCTGTTCTTTACATTTGAATACCATCTGTTCCGCAGCACTTTAGCCAATGACATGTTCCACCTATATCTCCGTTCACCTACCCATCACACATCGTTGCTCATCCAGGTCATCACAATCCTGGATGCGTTCCAGCATACGCATGGCACAAGGCAGGGGGCCCCCTGGATGGGACGGCAGTCCTTCACTGGGCACACACTCACACTAAACACCAGTTAACCTACAACACATGTTTGTAGACTGTGGGAGGAAACTGGGGAAGCCAGAGTACATTTCTGCAAATGCAGGAAGAAAATGCAGACTCATGCAGACACAGGGATCAGGAATCAAACCCACTACCCTGGAGGTATGTGACCACACTAAAACAGACGGAGAATTCCAGCTTGATTATTCACTAGTAAAAACTATACTATAATAGAACTATTAAAATTTTCCAATTCTTTTGGATAAAGGCATGTTGGCTGTAAGAGGTGGACACCAAAAGAGATGGTTCAGTTCCAGAATTCGACCAGCCCTAGACTGCATGGTCATACTTTTCGTAATTGCCATATAACCATAATAGAACTCCATGAATATGGGTGGGATTTCTATGAAGTCAGTATGAAATCGCTTTGAACCTCTCATTTCACGTGGGCAGCATTTACGCTTATAGGAGTCTTACTTATACAAAAATGTTCTGGGGGCATAAGGAACAATGATTGGTTCTGATGAGGTGGGTCCAAAACATCTGATTGCCTGGGTCTACCTCCTCTAGTTGTTTGGCCCCACCTCCTCTACACTTTGATTGTTTATTACTCTAAACCAATCATTGTGCCTCCTGCCCTCAGAACATTTTTTTGTAAAACTCCCATGAGCAGCATTTACACTTAAGGCAGCCAGCACTGGAGCTGAAGTGTATGTACTACAGTTCAGGGCCTTGTGTCCTGAGCTCACTCACTAAGGCCCCAGCACAGTTCAACACCGTGACAGGTCCGATTCCCGTCGATTGGCTCAAAAGGCAGGCTAATGAGGCAATATCGACCAGCTTTATCTCATTACACCATCATAGTCATTCGTACTAACAAACCTCTACCTCGCCGACCTAAATGAGTTTGAGCTTCATTCTCACACTGGGCAAATACAATCTTCTAAAAACCATTAGCAATTTAGCAGTGCCAGTGAACAGAAAAAAACTACTCCTTGATAAATGGCTGAAATGCTCAGGCAATGTGGTTATCTCAGAGTACCGAGAGCTACTGTTAAGATTGCTGCCACTGTGTATCCAGGTTCCTGTATGATCTTTTACAAAATCATGTATTTTTTTAGCTAGTCTTCCCAAAGTAATCTAGTTTTTTGGCATCCTAGTGAATTGCTAATTCTGACCTTCTGATCAGCATTTGGTCTCTGGCTTCAAAGAGGCCCTCTTCACTGCAGCGATACCGGCATGGAAGTTGTGTAGGTTGTTAACACATTCCTTAATATATCTAAGTTTTTCAGTTCTCTGCACTTTAAGCAAACGTCTCTTAGCGGCATCGGAGTATGCGTTCAATTGACTGTAGTAGATTAAGCAGGTGTACAGGATGGCGTATTGACAGATTAACTGACTGACACTTACTGCTTCAAGGAGGGACAAAAGACAATTATTAAGTGATCTCGTGAAGTGGCTATCGATCGTTGTTTGAAGAGCAGGCAGAGAGGAATTAGCAGGGCTTCTGGATGAAGACTATCAGCTCCTGTGAGCCTGGACAATACTAGCACATAGTAATGCTGACCCTGGGCTTTTCCAGGGGGGATGCTCTGGGTAGTAGGCTGGTCGGTCCCCTAACACGTCACCCATAGTCCCAAACACAGCGGGTCCTCAGCCTCATCAGCCTGCAGGGCTGTCAGTGGAAACATGAACAGAGGGGTACGGTTTGCCACACCTGCTACACCACCTCAGGGATGAGAACCTGGGGGCAGCCATGCAGAGGGTGATACCTCAGCCTCGCACCAGTCCAAATGGACCAGTGTGAGTTTTTCTGGTGGCTGGAGTGCCGATCCTGCCACCAATCCCCAAATTTCCCTGTAAGTTGGAAGACCTCCTTACAGAGCTGGATGTAGATTAACATCATACCCAGAACAAAGCAAATGCAGGTTAAGGGCCTTGCTCAAGGGCCCAACAGAGTAGGATTACTCATGGCATTCACAGGATTCAAACCAGCAACCTTCCGATTACTGGGACAGATCCCTAGCCTCAGAGGCACCAATCCATCACAGGAATTTCTGGGAGCAGGCCGACTTATGAATGGATGGACCCTCAATAACAGGAAGTCTGCGTTCTTAGCTCAAAGCGAGTCCATCAGGAATGGAAAAATGTGATCGCAGCTCCATACCCACCATGCTGGTCCTTTTGTTTGATTTAGAAGGGGGTTGCAACCCTATGATGGATAAACCATCCTGCATTTCACTGTGACTCTTAAATGTGTTGCCAACACTGTTGTATTCCCATCTGCCATTAACTTACTGCTGCTCACCCAAATTCTGACTGACGGGTGTCAATAGCAGTATCAAGGCAGGAAATTAGTAACAGGAATCAGATAATGGATGGAAATTAACTTGGGAATGCAATTACTAGGTGATTCAGTACAACCAGAAGAGTCATTATAGATTAAAAGACCACTTTTAATTATATACAAGAGAACTGCAAAGTTTTAATAGTTTTAATTATGGTAGGTATTGTGCTATGACGTGACGACAATAAGAGAAGTTAATTTTAGAATGAGATCAACAGTCATACGACATATATGAGAGCAATAACTATCAAGGCAGGTGTTAATAGCTGCATGTACAGTACAAGAAAATTAATATGGATATTTTTAGGCACACATTGATACTGTATGTCTTGATTATTTCATAACATTTGCCATGTTTATGAAATACTCACTGTCTTTGTAAGATGGGATTGATGATGTGGGCCTCCTGGGGTGGGGTAAAGTCTGATGATATGCAGATTCAGGTGCCCTGAGAAAGGAATGCTAGGTCAGTCATCACTGGAATGATCCAGTCTATCAGGAATAAGGAGTGCAAGGGTTTATTTGATCGGCTACTCAGTTAGCTCCATTAGTGCATCTCCCTGGGCTTGCTTGCTTGCCACACATACAGTATTTGATGGTGAGAAGTAGACCATTGAAGGCATAGTATGATGTAAATGACTGATACTGGACATGCAGTGTCAATAGGTTGAAAGTCAACAGCTGCAGTCTGTCCTTAATGGATCTTAGCTGTTGGAGAAGGAGGGAAGAAGGAGGTAGTGGAGTGTGATGTGTAGGGGCTCATTGTCATTCTGTGTCTGTACCGACAGTTGCATCGATATCCAGAATCCCCATGCAGAGATCCTAATCCAGCCAACTACAGGGGTACCCATGCATTTCCAGTTGCCTGGACAGGGGGACTGTCACCCCCAGTGTAGGCCGGCCAACAGAGTCTGACCTCAGTCAGCCAAGGACTTGACGAGCCTCCCTTTGGGCTAGATAACTAAAGAATTGTTAGATTTTACGCTTCAAGTGTGAAGACATGAAGCGTAAAACAAAATGTTCTTTCTGTCCAAGGACATCAATCTTGTCACCGCCTTAAGACCCTGAGCCCTAAAACAGAGGATTCTGTCTGTTAGCCAGTTTAAGTAAAGCTGCGTAAAGGCATCAGTTCCCCCAGATGCAGGTCAGGGTTCATTAACTAACAACCTGATAAAAATTCTCTGTCTGAAGTAATGAATGTTTAGTTTACAGGTTCCGGCAGTTTCCTCGCAGTCTTAGCTCTTCTCTTTGTCCGCCCCCCCACACAGGAAGATGCTCAGAGGAGGAAACCCAACTGAACTCAATGATTACCTTTTTCGCCTCGGACTCACTGAAATATTTTCCAGAAAAATGGCAAGACGTTCTCACATTAAGTATCTTAAACTTCTACGAACATGTTCTTTAGTCTTTAAAATGGTCTGTTGGAGACACTTTTGCATTTTTCTTTTTGTATAAAGTTATCAGTTGTCAACCATGCTGTGTAGGTCATCACTCCAGACCCAGATCCTGCAGCTGGTGGGTTGATGAATCACTTGAATGTGCTGGAGAGCACATGATTTTAATACTGGATGCATTAAACACTTTCCTCCACTATATGCAGGGATTGACATAACTGGTACGCAAGTACGCGTTCACCTTTAAAAGCGATACGCGCGGCAGTCGGTTGTTGTAACAGCGTGAATGCGTACGTATTTTATGTGCATTTGCGCCAATTTGACTTGCGTACCTGTTAGGTCAATCATTGTCTATATGTCTCTTTAAAATAGTCAAACAAATGCATCAACGCTCATAGCTCATCTATGTTCACTGCTACATTGCTTGTCAGATGGAGATGTTTTACATTTCCAAATCACTGCAGTAATCAGGGGGGTTTTTGAGGTTTTTCAAATGCTTAAAATATCAGGGTTTAGTGTCAGTGTGGTTTAGTGTCAGCCTCTGTGCAGGTGGTACCCTGCTTTATTGGGTGTAACAGAAGCTTTCATCCATGGATCCCACAGGGGGGCTGGACCCTGCCTGCCAGGCAGCATAGGACAGACTGCAGCACATCTACGAAAGGGAGCCAGTTCTTCACTGGGCACATACACTCAGACATTATGGGCAATTTAGAGACACTAATTAGCCTGACTGTAGGGGAAATGCAAACAGCACAGGATGAATTCCACACACGCTGAGCAGGGGGGGATTCAAACAGCCAGCCGTCCTTCAGGGGATGGAATCCTGTTCAGGGTGTCCTTGTCCTTCCTGGAATAGACTCCAGGCACACCTCAACCCAGTACTAGATAAGCAGCTGAAAGATTGATGGATGTTTTGTTTCTTATTTTGTTCTTATTTTGTACATGTTATGTTACGGAAGTCAAATGATATTTTAAGTTACTTGCACTGGGTGGGAACGGGCTACCAAATATTCTCATTACACTGAAAATCAAAATTCATAAAAACGATGCCTAACAAGTTTTGCTGATAAAAGATTTTCAAAGTTCAAGGTTTTTTACTGCGGATAATACAATGAAATTCTTATTTGCCTGCTTCCCGTAGAACATTCTAGAGAAATACAAGGCAGCAAGCACAAAATACAGCAGCCAGCAATGGATAGCAAACAAATAAAAAATAAATGGAAAGAAAAACACCACTACAGCCCAACACTTAGACATGTATAATTTTATGCATTCGAGGTAGAATTTGTTGACTAAAGTGGCGCAGTGCATTGATGTGCGGTTAGCATTTGCAAAGCAGCGTAATTACATGCATGTAAAACTGTCCTTGTATCTTGTGGTCTGAGTGCTTATTGCTTTCTGACGCCTGGCACTGTTCATGATGTGTTCTGCTGCTGTGAGGTGCGTGTCTGTGACGCTGGGAGTCGTTTTCAGCACCCTCGACAGCGCTCTGAGGGGTTCTGCCAAACAGCTGCCATTGCCAGGACGTTATGCAACCAGTTAGAATGGACTCCAGTGACTGTGGCTAGCACAGCCGCTGGCAGACGGGACATCCTCAGACTTCCGATGAAGTAAGGATGCTGGCTGACCTTTGACACTTGAGGTGTGGTGTGACCAAGTGAGGTTTTCAGTGATAGCGAGTCCCAAGAAAATGGACAGAGCCTTCTGCTTCCTCTCAGCGACCAGTGTCTTAGTCTTACTGGTGAGATAATTTCCTGGCAGCGCCCTGTCAATAGCCCAACATCCTCCCTGTAGGTAGCCTTATTGTCTTTCTGAATAGGACTGCAATGGTGGCTGTGTGTGGCTACACAGTCGTTAGTAAACAGTGAGTATGGCAAGTGGTTCAGATCACTGCTCATGAGGTGCAGAGGATTATAGTGAAAGGGGTGTTGCTGCCAGGGCCTCTTGCTGCAGTCAGTAGAAGCCATTTGTAGGAAGAGGTGTTGAGGAAGAGCTTGGGGATTGGTCTGGATGGAATTACAGTATTAAATGCTAAGCTGAAGTCTATGAAAGAGTAGCCTAGCGTGGCAGATTTTATTGTCCAATGGTCCCGGGTGGTTTATTGGGGGTATGTGATATACTGTCCACTGTGGACCAGTCGTGACTTGTGTACAAACAGACGGTGGTCAGAACTGTCTGGAAAGATGCTCTACTCCATAAAAACAAACTGCAACTGGGCTTTTTTCTGTTTTTGAGACACAACCTAGAACTCCAGACTCGCATCTCCGACTTGAAAAAGTGGGAGAAGAACATGCAGTATTAGTATAATGAATTTGAAAACATGCACCTGATTAATTAATGGCATTATAGTTAATTAAAACACAGCCTGGGAGTTAAAGAGCTGCAACTGGAGGGGGGAAGGGCCATGATGTATTTAAAGTACCAAAGGGCTGCAACATGTTCAGATAAAGTTCAATGGTTATGGATTTTTGGGGGGCAGAGTTGAAGGGAGTGGTGTATTGAGTTGGGGCTTCTTAAGGTAGACGTAGGGAATGTGGTGTACTCCTAAAGGTAGACGTAGGGAGTGTGGTGTACTCCTTAAGGTAGACATAGGGAGTGTGGTGTACTCCTAAAGGTAGACGTAGGGAGTGTGGTATACTCCTAAAGGTAGACATAGGGAGTGTGGTGTACTCCTAAAGGTAGACGTAGGGAGTGTGGTGTACTCCTAAA
>JAODJU010000014.1:18713212-18746809 GCA_026776725.1 Gnathonemus echidnorhynchus | reverse complement strand
TAGTGTGTATATCCCTGTCTGACTGGGCTGGTCTGTGTTACATTAGTGTGTATATCCCTGTCTGACTGGGCTGGTCTCTGTTACATTAGTGTGTATATCCCTGACTGGGCTGTTCTGTGTTACATTAGCGTATATCGCCCTGTCTGACTGGGCTGGTCTGTGTTACATTAGCGTATATCGCCCTGTCTGACTGGGTTGGTCTGTGTTACATTAGCGTATATCCACCTGTCTGACTGAGCGGGATTGTTTTACATTAGCATACATCCATTTGTGTGGGTGGCCTGGTTTGTTTTATATTAGCATGCACCTCCCTCAGTGGGCTGGTTTCGGTTGCAGAATTATGCGTCACTGCTTAACGCGCATTACTGTGCTGCGGAGGGGTACAGATGAGGCAGAAGCAGCTGTAGCATGTCATGAACATCCTGACAGCTAAGGGGTGCTATTAGACACACAATGATTACCGAGCCTACAAGCCCTGTTTACTGGGGCCTCCATGCTACTAATAATTTAAAGTACCACAGTATTTTGCAATTAAGAAAAATATAAGCATTTCAATATAACATAGCACATGAAACTCCCAGAACATACCCTCTGTCATTAATCGCTGACTTTTGATGTTCTGTGTAACAGCCATGCATCCGTTTCATCATCCACTGCAGTTCAGGGTGGTTCTGTAACATGGGAGTGTTTGAACAGATGGATAGCCCTGTGCTGCTATCTCTCCTGTCCTTAATTTTGTTTTAATCACCACATAAAATATTACCTTCATGGGCATCGCTTGTGTCAATGGGTAAACTTTGTTTTTACAACAGAATCTTTGTGTTTTACAATACTTCATATCATATGCTTATCAGGCTGACTGGGAAATGTGTTTGTTTGGTGTATGCAATGACTAACCTTTAATTAGATGTGAGTAAATTATTATTCACTGCAGTCTAATGCGTAACAACACTAAACCAATTAATATAAAGATTAGCTATTAATAAATAGTAAAATCTACCACAACAAGCTTACAGCTAAATATGTTTGGAATCCTATGTAGTAAACAAGCATATTACCTACCATCTTATCCCGAATGTTAGAATATAAATTGGTTTATTATATGCGAATTGTGCGGATGCCAACTGCTAGTGTTTTGACAGTGTTATTTTAATCGATTATCAAGGCTAAAATGGCACCTTTTATACGGTGTATCATTCAGATTCACATAGCCTGGTCCGTGTGCGTCATTAGCATATACCAGAGAACAGATTGTGCTCTAATTAGAGTGGACCCAGGAGCACTGGATTGACAGACATCCGCATAGGGGCGTCTCGTGCACTGCGATATGCGCACGCCGGCCAGATAATGCCGCGGACAGTCACGTCCGCGTGCTGAAGGTTGTTTCTAACGTCTGGAACCTCTGGGAAGACGCGGCCCTGTGCCGGATTGCCCTGAGGCAGCAGCCTCTCCTCAGTGACAAATAGAGAAGGCCTCCTTCCTCCTGGCTGTAATTAGCGAGAGGCCACAGAGGAGAACGGCTGCTCTACACCTCTGCTTCGTCTTACGTCTCCCCGTAAGTGTTTCCGATCACAAGTGCTTCAATAACTGCTTCTTGCAGGTTATCGTCCTGCAGTGATGTAAATGAAGAATACGAATACTGTCATAGAGTGGACTTAGCCCTCGTTCCAGCTGAGTCACATGACCCAGCCATGCCCCGCAATCCAGAGGCTTTTCCTCATGTGTACATTTCGACGTGATCAATATGCCTGTATCGCAGCCCTTTCCCTGTCGACATGCTGTCATGCCTGATCACTGGATCACGGCTGCATTCTTGCCCCCAAGACATTAAAGGCTTCTCATCAGTGCTGTGCGTCTTTCCCTCTGCCCGGACCCCTGATGGCCTGTCAGTGTGGTTTGAAGCCCCGGCCATGGAGATCGTCTGTAAGAAGAGGACGTGGTAGGTTTTAAAAGGCTTCCTATGGACAGCTTTGCGTCGTTTCAAGTGAGGCTCAGCTAAAAGCTCCTCATCAGCACCTCCTGGTGTAGCATCATGAGTCTGGGATGGGGAACTGGAAGCTCCCCCCCCCACCCCCACCCACCCACAGAGCCTCTGCAACCTTGACCTCAAAATTCAAGACCTTCATCAGCAGAAGTGAAACGTGTCGTTATATACTGTTTATTAGCACTAATTTCTTATTTGTCATTTCTTATTAAATTGCTTGTACACACAGAACTGTCCAATCACTATCTGTGATGCTTGTATGCACAAAATACCGTGTACTATGTTGTTATCAACTGGTATTGCTAACAGCAGCTAATGATGAATTGGGCTAGAACTGGTATTGCTAAATGGCTTTCCAGCGTGTTGCACTGGAATGTGTGTAACTCGGGTGTGATGTAATTCCCGGCTACGACTTCGGAGGTAAATGGAACACAGCATATTTCTGCTCCCTAGTGACTGTGTTTGAGTATCACACCTCGTATTAAAGTGCTTTGATCAGTCACCCTTGTCAACATACAGTATGACCTTTGTACAGTGACAGAGAGGTCATAACTGGCATGAATTCATCCAGCTGACTTTGCCCTCCCTAATACATTACAGTATGATGTGCAGTTACTGCTCATTCTGTGCAATATTGCTGACTCTAATGAATTTGAGTGTGATGCCTAAAGAGTTTGTTATAGTCCTATGTGTGTAAAAGTGATCTCTGCATGGTTATGAAACTGTGGTGTTGTAAAGCTATATGTGGGCCTCCTCGATTATAAAGCAATAGAGCTGTTTTTCAGTCATAGAACATTTTGTGGAGTTATCTGCAGGGTTAGAGGTATGTAGAGGCACGTAGAGTTGCAACGTGCACCTAGCATTGTACAATAGTGTTTGTGGTTACAAAGGTGTGAGATATGGAGAAGTATATTAATGTCAGTCTGTGGCACAGATTTTCTGATTGTGGTTCAAAACAATATTGGACATTTTATGGAAAGAGAGATTTCAGGGAAAAAAAAATACGAGCTTGTGTGATGAAAACTTCCATTGGATTGTGAAGTGGTGATGAGTCGTGAAGAGTTTGGTAATAGATGAAAACCAGGGAGGATGGAGGCTGGAGACTCTGCTAGTGCAGAACGGGGCGTAAGCAACCGGGGTGGTGGGGAAGAAGCAAGCTAGGAGATGATCTGGTGGGGAGGGTGACCACAGATGACAGAGTGATGAGTATCTTAGCTTTTGGTGAAATCAAACGTTGGAAGCACAGTGACAGAGCTGACGGCGACAATGACCGTTTGTTCTGTGCTGACGGGCCTTGGCATTCCCTGGCTCTCTGTAATGATGACTTGGCATCTACAATGAGGACCTGGCCGCTACTACAGGACAGTTGGCATTTGAGCCATAGTGCCCGGATGGACAGACTAATGTCAATACCCAAGGGCTTTGCTAAAAGTCTGCCTTTGGAAAGGGTTTGCGTGTGTAGCAGACGTTTCACATTAAACAAAGATCTGAAGGCTCTGATTCATGGCATGTTCAGAAAGGAATAAGCATTACTCAAAGAGAGATGTCTTTGGGGAGCTACTGGATACTTATTACTTATTATTACCCAAACATCTATTCCATCATATCTTTATTGATACTTTATATGACATTTGTGTTTATGGTGTAATACCTAGTTCAGGATTGTTTAGGATACGCATAACTAATTTAATGGTTAACATTAAAACTATCCCTCCTTTCCCTGTACTACCAGTTGATTTTTCACTGAATATTACTTAGAAGGTCTGAATTTACACCTTATCGTTCTTATATAATAGTTCAAATTATTACCCATTTTTCAGAAGATACCAATTAAACTTTTCTGAATTATGAGATGCAAAACACTTGCAATTAAAGATCAATTCACAGAACAAATTCATTTTCTGATCATTTGCATTTAAGTATTTAACAGTGAGGATAATAATCCCAATACCATTTTGTTCTTAATCAGCTATGAAAAATGAACGCAGGAGGAATTCTTTAACTGCTCTGTGCTATGCATCCATCCATTACTTTGATAGGTTGGTCTTTGCTCCCAAGGTGACAGGAATTACAAGGGTTTGCTTTACGGTAGCTCCTTGTGCCTGGCTAAAAACCTTTAAATATTTAATAAGCTTTGTGTAAATTAACACTTTATCCACATCCTTTCTGGGCCCTGTAGCCCCTCTGTGCTCACAACAACAAGGGAGGTGTGGGTATAGACATAGACGTAATTTAATCCATCCAGCCTAGTCGAAAGGCGGGGGGGGGGCATGTCTTGATCCTGTGGCTGATCACCAGGGGCACTGACCAGAAATCTTTCCCTTATAAATTTAGCAGAGCAATTAAGTGTCAATTTTGTTCAATGCAATAAAGCTTTAAAAATACTGGTAACTGTGACATCTGTCTCATTTTTTAAATCAATACATATTTTTGTTTGTGGAATGACTGAAATTGCTGTTTGTTTACCAACCTGATTTTGAATGGGCGAGAAGAATCGACATTGGAATACAGGGACACAATATTATTTGGCAATCAGCTTTTGATTGTGGTTTATGCCTCAGCATATAGATGAATCATCAGTGGGAAAAAAATGTTATTTCTCAAGCAGTCAGGGGCTGTCTGTGTGCCGGAATGATATGTGTCGTTCAGTGGCCCCTGAGTACCAGGTTCCTCTGTGCTTGGTGCTGAGGTGTTGATTATAGAGCCTCAAACTATACCTCAGCTGATGTAGATCATGCACATATGGCCATTTAATCAAAGAAGGCCAGACCTACACAAACTATATTCATCACCCCATGCTCAAAGATCAGGTTGCAGCATAGGGAAGTATACCAGCCACTAGGGACTGGTAAAACATCTCCAGTATCTTGCTGAACACATCAAAAGGCCATAGCCTCTTATGAAAGTAGGGCCTGTTCTGGCCTTTCTTGTACGGCACCACTGTGTTGTACAGTCTGTTGTTCATGTGAACCTCCAGCTACCTGTTGAACTGCATCATCTCCACTTCCTCTCCCTGGATGGAAACCGCCGTCTCAGACTCCTCAGCCTGCCGCAAGTCCACCACTAACTCTTTGTCTCGTTGAAGTTGAACCGCAGGTGGTTCCCCCTGCACCACAGGACAAAGTGTCTCCACTAGCTCTCATATGCTCTGACTCATCTCCATTTTTTATGCGGCCTGCAATGCAGGAGCCATCGGGGAACTTCCGCAGGTGGTACAGACTGGTGGGTGAGTGATGTGGTTGGGAGTGATCCCTCCCTTTGGGTTCCGTGGTCACACTGACGCACACTGCTCTGGGGCCCTTTGTTTTTAGGGTTAAGTGGCATGTCCGTGTTTATATTTGGGGTCCTTGAGCCACGCAGGTGTGCTGTCTGTTGATAAACCTGGTGTAACTGCAGCTGGATATGAAGTGTAATGACTGAGGCACTGACCTGGTGCACTGCATAATGCAGTGGAAGTCTGCTGTATCCAGAGAAGCTGGTTTTCTCGTTTCCCTTGCTGTGGTAGAGATTAATCATGCTGACTGCAGTGGCACTGTTAGAGCAAACAGATTACAGCCTCCGTACACTGCGACTGAGGACTGGGATACTCACCTAGCTTACCGTGCGGCCATTCCCAGCACAGGGTACTTACCTGTTACTCTGACAGAGCTCATAGAGTCAGTCCATCAGTGCTCTGGAAATATTCAATGCCAAAAAACGAAATAGGAGGAGCGGAGAGAAAGAGATTCTAGATAACGTGTGTTTGAAACTAGAACTGATTCTATTGGAAGCAGATGCATGTTATGCAGTCATTTACGGAAAATGCACTCGAATACAGGATACACCAACAGCATGATAAAGGACTTAATTGTCCTTGTTTTTCTCTCTAATTTTGCAATCCAAAAATGACAAAATGGAGCCCTCGGTATGATCAATAATGGAAAATATATCTGGAACGGTCGTATAGGATGAGAGGAGGAAAAAGAATCAGATACTGTATGCTGTTTAGCAGCATTCATAGATACACAGAGCCAGTGGACAGACCCAGAAATCAGCAATCAGCAGCTGCACTCTCACGTCGCTGATACTAAAGATGATTTTGCACAATCACAGGACGGGTAACTGCCGACAGTGACCTCGCGTTGATTTACAATGAAATTAAATTGTATTGACCTTTACCCAGGCAGCTCCAAGCCCATAAGGCCTCCAGTAGCACATGGTTTTGGTGCCAAAAAGCATTTACATCTTAAAGAGCTAAATGAATCAGACTCGTCCATTGTGCTGACGCTCACTGCCGCGAATGTGTTGTTATGCTTCAGAGATACCTTTCAGTGGGAAATGTGGCAAGAAGACTAAAGGTACTCTGATTTATTCAGCTTTAAGGTACCACGAGGGGATGTTTCATTAAATATTAAAATGATTCATTCACATGCCTTTAATGAGGTGGTCTACAGACAATATTTCTCATTTAGCTTTATGTAACAATAACAGAGTGAATGTCAAAATCATAAAAAGAATGAATCGTATGCTAATCAGACAGCACGGACTGCCCTACTGGGCAATGCAAGACATCCTAGGATAAGACCAAGCTGATATGAATACCATAGGTTTAATTACACAATAGGATCAAAGCGCATTTACGTTTTGTATTTTCATTTGGCTTTAATGTTTCACTCATCTCAGGAGTATTATGACAATTGCAATACATGAATGTGTATATATAAAGATAATAAAATGTATATATGCGTGGCATATCTATGAAATGTGTGCATAAATATGTATATATACACACATAGAGCATAATAAGCGTGTCAAGTTGAACTTACTATACCATTCATCTTCTGGTGCAGGAACAGCATTAAGGATGCCCCAATGTTCTGCGATGATGACTGACTATAGACACTATGGGTGGTTAATGATTATGAGGGAGGTCAATGAGGCAGTGGGGTTTCCTCTGACAGCACCAAGGATAGGAAGTGGCTGAACTAGCGTGTGCCCAGGGACGTGACTCTACAGACGGATTCCCGACGACTCTGTAGCTAAGCCCGATTCAGCGGGATAGATGCGTGACTGAGTCCCCAGTGTCATGTAGACGATGGCCACTGACGTTAAACACAGCCTGTCGAGTACCTTCGCTCACAGAGCGTGGACGTCACAATTCCATGCTTGGACAGCTTTTTAAGCCGCTCCAGAACATTGTTCAGAATCATCCTCCGAACAATCGCTAAATATACATTTGGAGTTTGTTCACGCGCACTTGAGTCAGCGCTGTGAGACATGCCATAGGGCGGGCAGGTGTGACACAGACCCCCCCTCAGCAGGGCTATGCGTAATGGAATTTTGATTCAATTCCCCTGACATTATCTTAACCCTTCAGCTGCTGAATTAAATCTATGATTGCGAAAAATCTTAGTCTCCCTATTAATTGTACCCGGTAATTTGAATAATCTGCAGGAGGTTAATTAATTTGATTAACCCCATTGATATTTTATTCAACATTTGTGTTTATGATGTAATACCTAGTTCAGGATTCTTTGGGATACGCATAACTAATTTAATGGTTAACATTAAAACTATCCTTCCTTACACCGCACTACCCAGCTGATCTTTCACTGAATATTACTTAAAATTATTAAAAGTCATGATTACTGAAAATATGTTCCAAAAAAATCTTGGATTATGAAGATCTTTTTTGTAGCACGGCGATTTTCTTGTGTAAACGAGTCACACTGTTCGACAGGTGGTCCAAACCTAGGTATTTTTACTTTTCTTGCATGAAATAAAACTGAATTTTAAGGCTGCAACGCTTCCAAAGCTGAAAACTGCTTCAAGCTGTTGAAGTTGCTCTTATATAACCAGTTTAGCTGGCATTTGAAATGTTATGTGTATATAAATGAATTGTTAGCCTTTTTTCAAGATGATTTTCTTTTTTATTCAGTTTTGTGTTTTGGTATTCTGCTGGCCAGCAGTGTGCTTTTGATCTCTAAATCTGTCTATTAATATGTCATTTTTAATGGTACTGCTAAGCATTATTGCATTAATAAGGCGTGTGTTCCAGAATGACAGAGATATGAGTTATGTCCTTTATTGAAACCTTTGAAAGTCAGTAGTTAATCTGTTCAGCCTGTTTTTTTTTTTTTGTTTTGCACAAATGTAATAGTTGTGCGATTTTCACTTGTGCAGTAATGAACTGGTCATCATGCAGGCCATATTATACGCCCTGTGCCAGAGGTATTTGTCTTAGCAAATGTGACCTCAGATTACGCCCCCTGCTGGTCACAACTGGAGTTTGAGGCAGCTGTAGCTGACTGCGCCCCAGGGTGCTGAAGTGATCATCTAGTCATGAGTGGCCAGGCACAGTGTAAGAGTATCCCATGAGTCCTGGCCCTTTAACACGAACTGTGCCGAATGACATCATTCGCTTGAAAGTAGCAGAGGACGTTAGAGCTGTACTGTAGCAGCATGCTGCCCCGCCGGTGGAGCTGTTATCAGCCGACTTCCTGCACACGGCTACTGTCAGCCGTTACTTACATGGTGCTCAGGCCTCGAGAGGGAGCGGCTCGCAGTCAGGAACACCAGCCGTCCGCACTCCAAGCTGACAGCGGCGGGTTAAAGCTTGTTATCCCGGCGTCGCCAGAGAACCGCCAGCCTGCGGTCGCAAGCCCACCACGGGGCCCTTCTGATTGGTCGAGGCAGGGACGATCGCGGTGGGATTTTGGGCTCCGGGGTAGAGATTCCGTTTTCCGTGTAACGAGATAGCAGATACGGGTCGACATCCATCGCTGTATGACAAAGGGGAAACGTTCACGGGAAAAGAGAGTGGCCCAGATAACCTTCTGTGCAAGAGGCGGGGGGGGGGGGGCGAGCTCGCAGAGATGTGGAGGAGACGCAGAGCTACTCTGAGATGCACACAGAATACTCCAGCTGACAGCGAAATGCGATTTCCATGTACAGTGAGCACGTCTGCAGGATACCTGTCATTCCCCATCTCTGTCACAGCTTTTCACGATTGTAAGAAGGCTGACCGGACAGTAAATGGCAGCACGTTGTTCATTTGCTGAGCAATAAGCCCCACTAGGGTCTTGCAGGAGGCGTGGAGCTCATATACACTAAAAAACATTCCGCTACCCAGCATGCACTGGGGAGGTATGACACCAAAGGCCCTGTCGGTACACAGAAGGGGAGGGGCGTGACCCCACTGCACTATGACCTGTATCTTTCTCCCTACTATAAATGTCTCCCTGCTATTGTACATCTACTGATGCTGTCCTCTCGCCTTACATCCAGCTTGTGACGTAAGATGGTAAAAATGAAAATATTCCGGTATGAGATACAGTGCGGCTGAAGTGGGATGTACCTGAGAAGCATGTGTCATTTGGCTCTTAATGAAATTATATAGTTCAGCAGCATTCATTTATCACAGTCAGGGTGATCCTCAGACAGCGCCAGGCACTTGCTGGGTAAGGAGCTTTTATTATATTTTCAATTTATCATTGTCCTGCTTGATGAAAAATTGACTTTGAATAATGAAAGTCGGCATTTCTCTTGTTCAGCTCGTATTCTTAGACTTGCTGCAGCATTTGTACTAGAGATGACCAGTTGAGTACTGAGTGACTATGACTGTTTATACTTAACTGTTTGGTTGAAACAAAATCTTGGTCTGGATTTTTACTTTCTGGAACTGAACTACCCATCTCTGGCAGACCACACCTCAGCATCAACACACACATACACATAGAGACTGAAAGCTGAAATTCATCTTTTTGTTTTCTGTTAAAGATGCCTGGACTAGTAGACACCATAATATCCATCCACCCTTCTTTCTTCCAACCATCATTTAGTACAGGGTCACAGAGTCTGGGGCCGATTCCAGGAAGTACAGTATACTCCATCACAAGGCATACACACAATCAGACATATCATGCTAGTTGTCCTTTGTAATGCTTTGCTTCTAAAACTTGGCGGAGATCTGTGCTGTTTCCTCATTGTCTGTAGGCTTTGCTTTGATTATTTGGTTTCTTTGAGGTTCTTCGCCGTCATGGTTCTCCTTGCACTGGTCCTTATACTTGGAACAAGGAGGTGGGCCTGTGTGCATGATCTACATCAGTGTTCCTCAACCCGGTCCTCAGGAACCCCCAGACGGTCCACATTTTCTCTCCCTTCCAGCTACAGTGCAGTAGGGAACTGGCAGTGAGCTGGAAGTGGACTGTCTGCGGGTCCCTGGTGCTGAGAAACACTGATCTGTACAAAAGGCTTGTTGTCTTTTCTGAAACATACCATCTCTCTCTGCATTCTAAAGATGGTAATTACTCTCCTGCATAGTAACTGATAACTTATACCGAACACAGCCGTACATCTCAGTAAATTTAGAGCCGGCAATCGAACCTGCTCAGTGACACTGCACTTTATAAAAGCCAACCGATCAATTTCAGCCCTTAGATAACCCGATTGATTAGGCAGAGCTCAAAATGCCAGTGGAGGTGAATTTTATAATCATAAGAGAGGCCTTTTAGCTTTCACACTCAATACTTTCATTAATATTCAGTAGTTTTAGGAATGGTTTAATTTAAAATCATTCTTGTATCTGTTTACTATATATTCAGTGGCTAATGGTCTGCATGGAAATAAATGTGTCTGTCTATGGTTGAAATTCAAACTTGTGTATTGTGGCATCTTGAAACAAAATATTCTGCATCAAATGTTACATTATGCCACATGTATCTGAGGTTAATTAGCACTGGGTGGTATATGAGTATCAGAGGTAGAGGTGTCACACCCACTAACAAAGACCGCAGGATGCCAAAACAGTGTTTGTATTTACCGAGATGAGTTAAAACGCCAGTGGGAGCCTAGAATGATTAACTCCGCTTCATTTTTTATTTCTTAATTGTATAACGGCATTAAGCTCCCCATGTAATGATTATATTTTTATCGTCAATTAGTTTCGATGCTGGAAACCACCGCGATGCTAATGAATGTATCGACTCATTTGCAGAATGGTCATGTACTCTGATGGTCGGCTATCTGTGTAGGTCGCCTCGGTCATGTAACTGTCCAAATAAACAGTGACCCCCTGCACAGAGAAACAACTCGCAGTCTCAGCTCATAGAAAGGGCTCTTAAAAGTTTCCAGGACTTTCCTCGGGGGACCAGCTGGACTTCTTCCACTTGCTTAGACTCATCTGAATGTTGTATGCGTGTGACCAAACCCAGCAGTTTTAACATTTATCACAGTTGATGGTTTCATTTGGCTCCCGCACTTTCATCCTTTAAAATGTTTTTCTTGCGCACCTTCTCTCGCTGTTACTACAGAGACTCAAACTGTGGTCACCATGGCGACAGGCACAGCCTACACATCGGGAGGAAATCATTTCAAGTCGCGGCTGTCAAATCTTACGCCACACATTCACATACGCTTGTGCCTGTTTTGTAAGTGCACAGACCCACTCAGACACCGTGATCACACCTGCCAGAGGCTTTAAACCAGACTTCAGACGTGCAGAAATCCCTTGTCCAATCGATTGGGATGCTGAGAATGCCCTGCTTTTGCTCCTGTCATCGCCACATAAGAGATCTTTGTGAACTGAGCACCCAAGGTGATCATTTCCTATTAATAATTTATTTAATATAACTCTGCGTGAAACGGGGGCATCATTGTCCCGTCTCTTGTACTGGTATCAGGCGCCACTGGGTATATCTTGATACTAAGAGATCGTGTACAATTTATGGAACGTGTAATTGCTTATGAATGTGAGTATCAAAAGCGACCACTCTTTTCATGTGTCTTCTATATCAAAAGAATGAAGATGAAAAAGTGTCTGTTGGCCACCCGCTGGCATTATATTGAAAATTGGCTACATATAAATCAGAGGCTGCTTTGGACTGGGATGCATGTTAACTGCCTGTTTCTGCACACATTTACTGTATGGGTGATAACCAGCACACATACTGTAGCTATTTACCCTTCTACCACTCACCTTGCTTGCATCTGATGTGAATGTAGTGAGGGTTTCACTACCGGAATACCCACACTGGCCAGACTCGTCGATTTCGCCGTCGTGTTCCCTGTGATCGTCCTGACGGTTGACTCCGGTCTGATGAAAAATGGCCACAGGATTAGCAGAGAATCAAGGCTGAGAGCACATGCCTACAGTTACTGGTCACTGTTTGCTTTTGTCTTCTAAGGAGCCGTGGCCGTCGATTTCCCAGCCCCCTCTTCCGTGACCGATCATAGTAACCATATACAAATAAGCCATAATTACAAAGGCAGGTTGCTGAGTGTGTTTGTGTGGACCTGCCATGTGTTCTGTCACGGAGAAATGCAGGCTGTGTAGCCATCTGTGAAGGCCTTAACATGTAGCCGTCTGTGAAGGCCTTAACATGTAGGCTGTGTAGCCGTCTGTGAAAGCCTTAACATGTAGGCTGTGTAGCCATCTGTGAAGGCCTTAACATGTAGGCTGTGTAGCCGTCTGTGAAGGCCTTAACATGTAGGCTGTGTAGCCGTCTGTGAAGGCCTTAACGTAGGCTGTGCAGCAGTCTGTGAAGGCCTTAACATGTAGGCTGTGTAGCCGTCTGTGAAGGCCTTAACGTGGAGAGGCAGGAGAGGGAGGATCTTGTGGATGATCATTAGGAGCTCAGGTCAAAGAACAGAAATTACAGGTTTATGTCCTTCCATGCCTTTCTTGGTGGTTTCTTCTGGCTCTAGGTGAACATGCAACCACTCATACACTCACAAATCATAGAAAACAAAACACGCGTCTCCCCTCCTAATGTGACATTATCAGCTTCCAGCTAAAACCGTAACTATTCTTTGGCTGTGTTTTCCAACATGGTGACTTTTCTGTTAATTTTAGAGTTTATTTGCAAGAAGCAGACTTTTATTTCTTAGGTAGTCTCCCAAGCCTCCCCTTATATCTCCAAATTGCACAAGGCCCCCAGATTTTGGTGCATGCTTCAGGGTTGTGGGGGGTTGGCGTATGTCCCAGTCTTTTGAACAGTGTAGGACCAGAGGCAGAGGTACAGCCAGATCACACAGAGCAAATGAATATGAAAAACAGAATTCAAACACTCAACCTGGAGGTGTGAGATAATGTTGTCATCCACCTTACCCATGTGACAGCAGGTCTAACTATATTTACTAAAGTATTGATTATTTGTAATCATTAACCCAGCCGTATGACACTCCAGTCCACCTCATATGTACTATTTATGAAATAACCTTCATGATCTTGGGTTTATTCACCTTTCTAGGGCTTCACAGTTCACATCACAGTAGTCAAAGATGAAAAATAATCATGAATACAGAAATACAGAAACAAACATATGTTTCAGGTGTGGAATGTTGATTTAAGGCTTATCTGAAAGCTAACGTATAGTTGATTGATGTTTTGGATCATTTTTAGCAATAGAACAAACAGTTGCTAGAATTCAAACTCAAAGGCAGCACAGAAGATTGTGTTCATCAATCTTTGCAATGATGAAATGAGACCGTATGATGACGAAAACATTTCTTATTACTTTTATAATTTGCATAGCTGGAATTTGTTCCTGATATGTGCAGGCCATTTAAATGTGCGACCACAATGCTAATCTTCAGTTTGCCTTAAGACAACGTGAGATTAGAACTTGCAGTAAATCTATACTTTTTAGTGTGATCTTGACTCACTTCTTTGTTAGGCATTGATGTATCATCCAGTCATATCCTGGACAAAGTTTAACTTTTAACGTTTTCCAATTAACATAATTTCAAGCTCCATTTTGACATGTATGAGTTTAAAGCTTTATAGTTTGTCCCCGTAATGCACCACTTATGCTGTGATTGAAGGTAGAGTCTATTGTAGAACCCATCATCAGCCTCCTTGTAACTTCTTCAGCCACTGTGCATTTCGAGCCAGTCCACTTTATAAATATGTGTTTTTGCTGATCCTTTATAATCGAGCTGGTTTGTCAGTGATTTATACAGGAGGACAACTGAGTATTCAGCTGGAGTAGTGAAATTGATCACTGACATGGTCGTTTGGCTTGATGCACCACTGCCCGGTCAATGGCTGCTGCTTATTTGCATCAGTGATGCATTCTGGGAGACGTAGAGGTAAACAGACGAATCGATGAGGGGAGAAGCTCTGGAGTCTCCTGGGCAGTGGTGTCGGGTCACGTATTACAGGAGGTTCTTTTGCAGGTTTCCGGTCATGGAGGATGATTCTCTGATTGGTCTGCGGAGAGCTACCATGTGAGATCGTTTTCATAACCTGACCAGATCTGAATATCTAAGCTGTGCATTCAACCTGCACATGTTCCAATCTTGATATTAATTAAGCGGAAACCAGGTTTGAATATTGAGTTCACTTTGGTCTCACTGCTTGAGATTCACCATCTATCCTCCAACTGCTCATCCATTCAGGGTCATGGAGGGCCTGAAGTGTCTTCCAGGTAACACAGGGTTGGGGTACTTCCTGAACAGCCCGTTGAGAACGCACACACAATGATACACAGGAGGCAATTCAGAGAAACCCGTCAGCCTAATTGCATATCTTTGGACTACAGGAGGGAACCGGCATATCCAGAGGCAACACACCAGACAATAGGCAAATTCCGGACACAAACTGAGACACTGGCTCTCAGGTGGGAGATGTGTTAGTGCGTTAGAGGCAAGCTAAAACAGGGATGCTTTCCAGCATCAATCTATCCACTGAAGCTCAAAACACACAAGGTCAAATGCCTAATATTTCCCCATCCTGATAAAATGTTAATAAAACAAATTCATGTTTTATTTCCATTTTATCATCAGGAAAGGCAGATTCCCCTAGAGAACTGGATAATTTGGTTCTGTGTAGAGTCAGCACGTGGGTCAACCTATGTCGAGAAAGGTTTGAAAATTAGCTAAATAGTGTAGCGTAGAGACCTGTCTGTCCCCAAAGCGTGATATGTAGCCTGTTCCTAGAATAGCAAAAATAAAAAAAAAAAGGTTATTAGAAGGCCGTGTTGAAACTAGCCTCTCAAAGAGGGCCAATCTCTACTCAGCACGCTGCATTAACTTTGTGAATATCACATCAACGCAATCTATTTATATACATCTGACAGTGGATTCAATTAGAGTGCAGCCTTAATCGGCAATTAGCGAATGACTCCCCGCTGTTGGCAAGGATGTCCGCCACAAAGACAAATGGCATCAGGCTTAAAAAGATTAAGATTCTGTCACACCCAGTCACATGTGCTAATTAAACCGTTCATCGTGGAGACTGGGAATATAAGGATTTCAAATGTACGTACATTAAATGACCCTAATAACTATTTCTTTGACCTAGAGAGGCAGGGCGGGGGTGGGGGAGGGGCAAGGGGTTAAATGTACATCGTATGGTTTAAGAATCGCCACCTTCATATATGATGTGTGCAGATTGCGGTTCCATTTGTGCTCTCGTCCCGTGTGACACGCCCCACTAATCGATCGCTTCCATTCAAAGCAATGCAGTGAGTCCACACTAAATCCCATCGCTGAAGGAAAAGGGCTCGATCTGTCACGACAGTTGGATTGATCATTATGCCAGGAGTGTTGGCACACGGGGGTGGTCGACTTGAGTAATAGCAAATGGAACAAATACCTCTTGATGATTAAGATTGTCGCGTCCGAGCCTCCCACTGGAGATGGCACCACAGACGGGAATTCTGGTATTCCTATGGCATGGAAGGCAAAGGTACACCCAACATATCCATTCGACTTCCATGCGCTGTATCACGCTCGCGATCCGTAACCACTGCATCTCCCTACAGCTTGGGTACAAACTGCTTTGAGGAGGCAGGGAGAGATCAGTTTGCTCCACACTGTTATCTTTCATGTAATAAATTTGCCGAAATACAAGAGAAAAGGCCAGAAAAGAGGGTATTTGTTTGTTTATTGCCGCCTTAGGCCCAAACATTTATCATCTGTCAAATCACCAGCTGCAGACTAGTAACAACTGGGAAGGCAGTGTCTCCTATTTAAGCGCTCAGTAATTAGCGAGAAGGGGAGGAACAGGCAGCTTAATTTGTCCAAAAAAATCTTCCTTATTTTTTCATGGCCAGTCCCATTAAGGTGAGCAAACGGGAAGGAAGCTCAAAATGTCGCCTCACCTGTTGGGGGATGGTGAGCTCACAGTGACTCATTCAGGAACTGCACACTGCACACTGCATGCTTAGCCAGCCATGTGTCTTACGTAACTGCCTATCTGTTACAGAGGGGTCGTGAGGAGAGCAGATCCCCTTTAGCATCACTGTCATTTTGTGTTGGCCACATGTACGGACACCACAAGCCCACACAACCTTTGAGAAAATAGCCTGTGTGGACCCTGGCCGTGGGGTCACATGACCCTGGCTGTGGGGTCACATGACCGTGCCCGGGACCTGCCGCTCTGCCCTTGCTCTCTGCTGAGTCGATCGTTTCGAGAAGGTGTCTGAAATAGCCGGCACTGCAGATTTCTGCAGCGATGGCATGAAGATCGTATGCTGATCGTTAGGGGCCAGAGCGGAGGCACCAAGGGACATCGAAACGCCTGGCTGTCCGGCCACCGGCAGAAGCGGGTCACCACGTGTCACTTAGGTGGGCCGTGCGCAGGTGACGCCGCTGGGTGACATGAGAATGGATGTGTAGAAGAAACACATCTAGATTAATCGAGGATAGAAATGACCATCTTTAGCACTGGGGATGCAGGTCACATGGTGAGTCTAGTGGGTATAAAAAGCAGCCATCTGTCCTCAAGTTATAATTCAAATTCTGAAGTGTATCCGCATATAACTGCATGGGATTGCAAGAAGACTAGTGAACTAAGGGCCCTCTTTATGAAAAGGAGCCCATGCAGTAAAAGGCGTCATCATTCTCCCTGTCGAGTCATTATATCATTTTATCATCTTCAGGTACCATTAGTAATGCTAATTTATCACAAAATAACAGGAAATTACATAAATAATTCGGCTTCATGGCACCTGGAGACCCCTCCTCTAGGCAGATACAACAACAAGGGGCAGATGGTCCCAATGAGCACCATGAGTCTCTGGCCCATTTATAAGTCATAATGGAAGCGTTTCCTTTATTTGTTTTTTGATTTCTGTCCCTCTCAGGCAGAGCAACTTTATCTAAGAACATGCGTATGAAAGGTCTGCATAGAAATATGCTTTGTGCTCAAAAACTTTTCTAAAAATTAAACTAGAACAATAAAAGCCATTTCTTATATCAAACATATTTTACATAAATCAAAGCAAGTAGGTAGGGGTGTAATAAATTCCAGAGAGACTACGAACATTAACCATATTCACAGGATTCCTCCTCAGATGCCCCAGGGCACAAAGCTCACCTGCACCGTGTTTAAATGAAGTATGTGAATTAAGCAGTAAACTCATCCTAACAGTAACTGAGTATTGATAGACAGTATTTATTCATTTTGGGGGAAGCATATTTAACGAAGTAAAGGAATCTTTAAGGTTGATAGCCCCCCTCTGCTGCTACCTGAATTATTAAGGAGGTAAAATCACTTCCTGGCAAATCAATTAAAGTCCCTCCAGGCAACCACCTACCTGTCCTCAGATATCTATCTGTTTTCCTGAATCGCTTATCACCGAGGGTGAGTGTGGAAGCTGTTTCAGGAAGCACGGGCTACACGCCTGACGCAGGACACTCGTTCGCATGCTTAAATGCCCTTGGAGGCGATGACTTTCAAAGACCTTACGTTTTGGGAATAATGTGGAAAACTGGATTATGCCCACTTCGCACACGCTGAGCACGGGATGGGAATCGAACCCACGCCCCGGCGTGCAGCCACAGTGTTACCCGCTGAGCCCCTGCACTGCCCAACCTCAGAGATGACCTTCCTGGAACAAAGTTATGCTGATGAATCCTCTGGTTCTTCTGGGCATAGAGTTGATCACTGTGCTGTAGAATGCGGTTTTCACATCAGAAAAAGGAACCCAAAATAAGTTGAAGCCTTTATTATTTCATTCTTTTTCAAATCCCTAGCCTTTGTGGGCGGGGCAAAGCCAGCCGGCGAGCCCATTCATTCGCCCCGTGCCTAATCACTGAAATGAACCGCTCCTTTATCTCCCAGCTGTCTGGCTGATCCTCTGTCCTGCCCTTCCGATCGCCATTTTGTTTCAAGTGTCTCTTTTGCCGAGTCCAAATTGCCCCTTCTTTCTGTGAAACCCCACTCTGCCCTCCCATGCCTATACCATGTGGTTCTGTTCAGTCTGTCATCTGGAGCAAGTTTTACGCTGCTATTATAAGGCATTAAGCTGAGGGGCAGCTTGGATGAGATGCCACTGCATTGATGGTCACAGGCAAACACTGGAAGTTTGAGGCATAGCGCCCCCCCCCCCCCACTGGCTCCCCACAGTGCCCTCTTCAGCTTCCTTGTGCAGTGTATAACTTTTTGCAAGCTTTTGATTATAATTAGAAACAGAAGCTGTTATCTGACAGTCATATAGGACTTACGACCTGATTTTAATTGGACGCCGACTTTATTGTTCTTTCCACAGCCCAGTTGCTGAAGAGGCTGCAGTAAGACCAGCCAGTGCCATTTTAGATCGTAAAGCGCAGTAGTTGCCCACCAAAGGCCCGGAGAGACTGCGCACTCTTCACACAAGCCAACAGGAAGCAGCCATGGTCTTTATCAGATCTCCCTCCTAAAATCGCCACAAATGACACTTAATATTTACGATAAAAGCAGATGGAATGATTTTGAAAGACGAGACTTTAAATCTCCACGATCGCTCTTGACTTCCGCTCCTTGACCTAAAGCGCTACGGCTCACTTTCAGCCTTATCGCCACAATCACGTTTCCACTGAATATCAAAGTGTTTCTGTTCCACACCAAGCGCCCGGTGGATCGGATTAGCGCTCAGTGTGGCGGTCACGTCCCCGGCCTGGGAGCATCGCGTTTCATCCGCCATCCCCCATCTCGACCCCTTCCGCCACATAACCTCAGGTCGAGTTTGCCTCGGTTAGACGGAGCTCCACGATCAACCTCAATACCCAGCCATGTCAGCGCGAGCGCTGTGAATTGAGGCGTCCTATCGAGACGTTACACAGGTCACCCGTAATCCCGGCTGGGTCATGGCATCGTTACTGCTCGCTGCTGTGTGTCCAATGCAAACCGGTGAAATATAAGCAGGGTGTCCAAATCGGCTTAGCATCTTTATAAAAGGTGTGGTGGTTTAGCAGTTAGCACTAAGGGATGCCACACGTAATGACCTAAAGATGACTCAGGACACTCATGGAAGCACCACCTGAAATACACCTTCCCAACACCTGGTGGTGCCCCTACGACTGTCCATTTGGCAAGCAATCGTGTTTTAAAGGTGTGTACCTCTTTAAGAGACAGGTATAAGGGGAAGGGCCTGGGGGCCTGGAGGAGTTTATGGCAAGTGAGACGTTTGCATTTGGGACCTCACAACGGACTGGCATCCTGTCCATGGTGTTCTCCAGCCTCATACTCTGTGTGTCCCAGAATGCACCCCAGGCTCCTTGTGATCCTCCACTGTCTAAGTGTTTATGAATAATAGATGGTGTTTGGTTTAAGGCAAAGATCTATCTACTAAAGTCTGATTTAAGCTGTCGCTAAAATCATAACACATCGCTCTGGATGTATTACTACAGAAGTTCACTTGGCTGTCATTGAGCTCTGCTTTCTCCAGTTGGTAACCCAGTAGAATAGGCGCTAACTGCTAGTAATTAAACATTTTGCAAAAGGTGAGAATTTGATACACATTAACCACAATAATAATTGATCCCCATGGGTAAATTCTCTTTGTGCTTCCCCCACTTTGCTCTCTGTAGGTGAGAGCAAGTTAGCAGCAAAGGGCAGCCCCCCATAGCAGCTGGGGGTTAAGGGGCTTGTTCAAGGACCCACAGACGTGTGGGGGCCGGGCTCTGATCGCAGGCACAGAGGCTTAGCCCACTGGGTCACACACTGCCCCCTGCAATTGGCTCATCTGGCATTTGAACCCGGAACCTCACACACCCCAATCATACCCCCTAGACCAACAAGCCATGGTATGAATTGAAGCATTGAATCTAATTATACATGTACATTGCATCTCTCATTTGAAAATGAATTCATTCTGTGGGGAATAGAGGAGCACCGACCGCAGAGCCTGTCACATGCAGATTCTGATGACACGGTTGCTGTCACCACTCCCAGGTGTGAACTCCTTTAATCCAACATTCCTGTTTGCAGTCAGTTTTCAGTTTTGGTTTCAGCCGTGTTTCTCGTTCAGTCTTACACTCTCACATTTTTATATGGGCTTCGGTTCAGTATACAGGCCTGTGAAAGCCTGAATTATGTGCCAATACACCCAACACAGACTTACGGTGAATTACGGTGCTACTGTGAAGACCTGAAAGCTACAGATCTTTCATTCCCTGGAGACCAGTCTTCAAATACACAAGATTATGGCTCATCGAAGCCATTGCTTTTTAATTGCAGACCTTAAAATCAAAATTCTATGTATAATGTAAATTGATGGCATACCCACTGAATCTCCCACTGCAGTCCATTAGAGGTAGTTTAGGTATGTAAATAACTGGTAAAAATGGCACATGCGGGAGTACAGCTGGTCTATCATGCACTGATGGAAAATGTCTGTCGAAGAGGCTGTTTGCAAATATTATATAGTGATTCTCTGCAAAGGGGGATTTGCCTGTGGCAAGACCAGGGCAGTGAATGAATATAGCCATATATAAATATTTTATTCTGATAGTTTGTGTCATATACAGAATAGTACAGTTCTCAATAAGAATTTGAGACGACTGTAGACATTCTGTCAAGATTGACCCTGGTATACCCCTGTAAGCTTCTGCATGTGTGCATATACGCTGGCATTCAGTGTACTGTATATGCAATGAAGCAGGCCCTGCTTATGAAACTCACCTTTAAGGAGACGCGCAGAGTAACATTTGTCCTTTGTAGCGATTTATCAGTCAGCTTCGTTCATTCGTTTAACGGGGACATTTCTGAGACATTTCTCATTTTGACACCTTTGTCTCAACGTTTAGTCTCCTCTCAGCAGAGCGTAATAATGTAATGAACATTTCATAATATCTTGTAGTCTGTGTCACAATTACTGGCGTTTTACGACTGTGCTGTGTGAGTTTTTCATGGGATTCAAACCTGAGAAATGTGTATTTTGTTGCAAGGTGGATGATTTTTGGCAGAAGGAGAGAGCCGTTCGGATGCAAAGGAATGGTCACACGGTCAGAGTGTCCAATCCGAAAGCACACACATGACTTGCAATGACACCGCAGAGTCTTCGATGCACAAACAGTGCCGAAAGGCAGGAGATGAAGCGGCCATGGGGATTTAATTATGAATTTAACTTCTGAATTTCTTGTGGATGCCGCTGAGGTTGAACTGTGGAAGCAGGGATGGCAGAATGAAGAGTTTAAGCAATGCACTGCTCCACCAACTTTAACTTAAACCGTGTGATGTGTGAATTTAGCCATTCTTGATCAAGCAAAAAATTGAACCACTTTCATTAGATTCTCTTTGACTAGCCAGTGCCTTCCAGTCCATTCTGAACAAGAATTCCTAAGCAGATAAGGTGATTCTCTGTAATACACATTGTGACAGGTGGATATTTATTTTCCATCTTGTTGAATAAGCTACAAATGCAGGTGATGTCATTGTTTGTGCTGAAAAATCTAATTATAATAATTTCTGATTGCGAAAGCAACTTTTTCTCACATTCTGAATAAAATAGTCATATTGCATATAAATCATAAAATTTAATATAGCAAATCGTTGATCTTCCATTAATATTAAATGGTACTTAATGAGACAATCACAAGACTGCAAACTAGTGCAGCGATTAGAGGTCAAAGGAATAATAATTTTGATTATTCCTTTATAAATGCATACATCTGGCTCCAGTCTCACTGACGGAAGCTCTGTTCCAGCAGCTTACTGGGCTATTTTTCACGGTATCACAAATTAAACCGCGGCTTGTGTCCCTCTGCACTGATTTATAAAGCGCTGGGAGGCTGCCGTGTGCTGCGGTTTCAGAGATGGCACAGCGCCGTGTGGTATGACGCGAGAGGCTCCTACTTGCCTGGGGCTTCCCAGAAGCTCACAGATACCTTCTGCAGGTAGTTTCTGTTTGGCGTGCGTCACAGCGGTCCTGGCCTCCAGGCCTCCAGGTGGCACTCTTTCCCCAGCGCCGTGTGCGGGCGGCTTCTCTGCTTGTGTTCGGCTTTCCATTAACACGTCAGGGACACTGGCGTCCCTCTGGGGGTCTCTGGTGTCCATGGCGAGGCTGAGAGACATCACGGTCTGATGCCCTGTGCTTTCTGGGATGGGCTCCAGCCTCACGATGACCCTCTAATGGGTTCCAGTTTATGGAAAACGGACACATTTACGCTGTCCATCTAAAATTTCACTGCAAAGCTTTTGATCCTTTTATTTTCGCCTAAATAGACTCCCCCGCTTTTCCTCCTTCGCGATCCAGGCAAAAAACACACAGGGCTAGGATGTAATAACAGCAATAAATATTTCATTACACAAACTGGAATGCCGCTCTCAGCCAATCAGGTTTTACAGCCCTCATCAGCATGACATCATTCCCCATAACCAAACCAAACCAAACCGCATTTGGTCATCAGATTCTCTGTCAACCTTAAAGAAATTCTTCGAGACCTATCTGTTCTAGGAGCACCTGTACTAGTCTGCACTAACCAAAGCTCCCTGATTGCTCTTTGTACTGCACTTGGTCGTTTGACTTGAGTAGCTATCTTGCTATTATTTTAAGCTGTGGCTGGCAGTATGATTTTACGGTTGGGCCCTTGAGTAGAGCCCTTAAGCACAAGTGCCCAGGAACTGGTTGACCCTGTTTTCTCAAAAATGTGCCTCACTTTGGATCAAACCTAGGGTGTCTGCTAAAGAAATACACGTAAATGTTGTGTAGCTCTTACTCCTGTACTAATTACAGTGTAACTGGGCATTCATTGAAAGGTCAACCTAGAGTCGACTCTTTGACGTGTGATTGTAATGTGTTATCTGCCTTACTTATATGTTGCTTTGGACAAAAGCATCTGTTAAATAAATAATTTTTAATGTATTCATCCTTTTTTCTTCCCACAGCTTCTCTTGCCGGCATCCTGCAGGTGGCGCTATCCGCCGGGCAGGACTGCCTGCAGGCGGGTGACAGCTGCTCCAGCGACGAGGCGTGCAGTCCCCGGCTGCGGACCCTGCGGCAGTGCGTGGCAGGAGATGGCAGCGTGAAGCTGGGCCCCGGCGCACGCAATCAGTGCGCCAGTGCAGTGTCGGCTCTGCTCTCCAGCCCGCTGCACGGCTGCCAGTGCAAGCGAGGCATGAAACGCGAGAAGAACTGCCTGAGCATCTACTGGAGCCTGCACCAGTCCATCCTGCATGGTGAGGGAGCCCCGAATCAGGGCGTTTAGCGTCTCGGAGAGGGCCGGCGGGCGCCTACAGCTCGCCGATTAAGAATGGATCGCATCGATCATACGGAAAACACTAATGCCTGTTTTAGTTCTGTAAACAGCTATTCATATAAAAATGTAATAGATGGCACCTTATGTGGTGAGAGTCTGCTGGCTATCGAGCATGAAGAGGATGTCAGTCAGCTTCCACCCAGAGCAGCCACAGCCCACGGGGGTGAGAGAGAGAGAGAGAGAGAGAGAGAGAGAGAGCGCCTGACTGGGAGGCTGGCTAATCATTGCAGTCGAGCTAAAATTACATCAATTAATCATAATAACTGTAGTTCTATTATGCCAGCTTGTGTTAGCTGCTGAGAGGGCGAAGTGGAGAATTTGAGTCACAGGAGATGATGGAAACATAAGACGAGGCTCCACTCGTATTACAGCAAGGGGTGCCAGTGTTGAGGAGGCAGTGCCAGTGAAGGGTAGTGGTGGCTTGTGGTAACGAAGCAGACTGATATGGGTGAGAGCCACACCTGGGTGAGATTTACGTGTATCTTAGGAAACGCGAGTCAGCCAGCATTCCTGGTGCAACTGGGACTAGGAGTGATATGATTATGCTGCTGTCCATAGTAGGTACAGAACATCAGGCTGCGTTGCTGCTGCACTGACGAAATGCAGGCCTTAGCATGTATGGTGGCTGTTAGACTGCACAGACATTTTAGAGATGGGCGGCGTATTATATCTCATGCCATTTGTTGGCATGAGATTAAGTGACACTTGCAGTGTGGGAAACCTCAAGACTCCAAAGCGTCTATGGTCCACAGAGGCCGCAGTGTGTTTACAATAATCTGCATCACCAGTATGTTAGTTGTATGTCCATTCTGGATATTTTTAAGGGTAATACAAAAAACGGCATGACTAAGACATTCTTCTTTTCACAACGTGTCATCTTCTGGTTGAAGTAGACTATAAGAGCCGGTAAACACTGATTGAAATAGATGCGTGTAGTGTCGCATAAGATGACAGGAAACAAGCCAGACATACTCATCCAGAGGCAGAATGTTTGGGAATTGCATTATTTTGCCAAAATATCTGTTTTCGCTGGAGAAAGATATTAATCCTGTCATATGAAAGGAGCATCTGTTCAGCCACATGTTTTGGCTCCACGATGTCTCCTTCCATTAATATTCTCTGTGTTGTGTGGTGTCGCTACTCTCAGAGTTTCTCTACCCCCTCCACTCAGCTAACCTGAAATACTCCCCACAGTGCTGAACCTCCCAAAGGAAGCTAACTTGAAATGAGCCCCATATATCTGAGGTTCTCATAGCATGCTGACCTAAGAGGACCCCCGACGCATGAAATTTCCCCGGGACGCTAACCTGAAATGTTCCATAAAGCTGTAAGCCTCCCAAAGGATGCTACCTTCAAATGATACCCTGTTATCTGAGGGTCTCACAGCATGCTAACCTGCTACCATGTCCCTATGCATGAAATTCCCAGATCACACTCTGTCTCGTTCCCAGGACACATAAGTGACCAGGAATGTTTCAGTTTCACCATCAGGGTGGGCTGCTTAGACCTTTATGTACACCCCTGATGATCTTCACAAATTATTTAGGATTTTGCCATCTGATCCAACCCTGTTTGAAAAGCCCCTGTGTTGTTTTTGCCTGGGTTTGATCTTCAGGAAATGCTTTTTAGCTGGAGCTATGGAGAGCTCGTGACTCTCCTCTGTTACATTTCCCTCAGTTCTTGCATTAATATATTATAGATTATCTAAGAAGAGAAGTGTGGCAGTTTTTATTTTTTGGATTTGCTTTCAAGTAAAAGTAACAGTGTAAAGCACAAACTGCTTAAATATCTTAATTTGAATATAGAAAACTTTCTAGGAATTTTTGTGCTTGAGAAGCAGGATTTATCAGTGCTATAAGTGGCAGTAAACAAAAGTTATTGGGTTACTGATGAAACAAGCAAGGTGGGAAGTGTGCATTTTTTCATAGCAATGTTCAGCTACATCTTCAGCTTCTTAAGTGAAGACGGATGCTGAAAACGTGGAAATGTGAAAATGCCGACTGTGGGTGTGAGCGAAGGACTCAACATTCAGTGGTTTGGAAGTCGAGGGACTGGGCAGCTAGTGAGATTTTTCCTGGAAGGCATAAGCATTTCTGTTGGTATCTGTCTTCCCAGGACTCAACTTGGTGGAGAGCTACCCATATGAGGCAGTCGAGAAAGGGTACGACTACGTGCGTCTGGCCTCCATTGCTGCTGGTAAGGGTCCCCTTCGCATTTTGTGTGTCTTAATTACACTTACAAAGTCACTCTAAACCCAATTTCTCTGTCCTTTTTTGAATCATTTGACTTGACTGAGCTTGACTAAGTCGAATATATCATTGCAAAATAATTACCGCAACGAAATTTAAATTGTCAGTAAGAAAAATTAACTTTTTATGAGCATGAATCTTGACGTCAAAATGTGACCACAACTGAGTTAACAATGTTTGATCAATTGACTTTGAATTTCAAGAATTCACAAGCAACTAATCATGCCCATTTGAGTTTATCAAACATCATGGCTGGTTAATTTTAAATGAACAGTGATATGTGCGCCTTTTAAAACACGTGCAATGTACGAAAGCTACAAATTAGCAGTTGTATGTAGAATAGGTGCACTGTTTTTCTTTACTAGTATGAAGAAGTGATTACCATTATTAACCCGAGTCAGCAGGAGGTAAGGCAAGGGTGAATATGCTTCGAGGAATGGTTTTTATCTGAGAAGTCGTCATTCCTTTTGTTAAACTGTTTATGGAAATTTAAAATCTGTATCCCCCCCTCCAGAACAGGCACGGGCTCAGAAACTGCATTGTGTCCATAAGCCATTTGGTTTTCTACATACTTTCTTGCTGGTGAACATCCTCAGAAACTCTAATCATCGGTTACCATAGCAAATAACAAAAAATTACACATTTCTTGAGTGTCTTTAAATAAATGTTTTAAGGAATCCAATAATTATTGAGGGAAAAAAAACCCTCAAAATCATTCAGGAAACTTCAGCATAAACAGAACGAGACCCATTTAAATAGTTTCACACTTGAATGCGTAAAATGGCAAAAGTGAATATCAATGGTGCGCCGTGATGCTTGTGGTTGCAAAGTAACGTGTGATTTTTGGTTTTAATCTGGCTGCTGGAAATCCTAATAAAAAGAAAACGAGTCAGTCAGTAGTGCACGTTGAATAATTGATGAGGACAGGAAATACATTTAAAATATCACTGAATTGTCTTTTATCAGTCAGTGATTCATTGTCTCTTCTTGCATCAGTTAACTGTATATGTTGGATACATTTGGATATAATGTCAGTGTCTACATATAGCAAGGTATATATGCATTAGTATTTCCCATGGTCACCAATAAACACAGGCAACTTTAAGGCTTAATACACAGGGGGTGGACAGAATCGCAGATACAGCCAATCACACATTAATATCCAGGACCTGATAGGAGCAGGGTTGGCTTTTACCTTGAGAACAGCTCTTGATCCTTCTTGAGAAATATCCTGAACTGCATGTGAGGGGATATCGGAGCAACCTTCACAAAGGAAAGCCTCTGGTTCCTTGAGGGTTACAGGACTCCTCTTTAGGGTGTGGTTTTGGTGAAATCATGCTTGAATTTGTTTAGTGCTGAGGTATCATTGTCTTTTATGGTATAGGGGAATATTTCTAGGTAGAGAAATACTGTTGGTAGAGTCATACAGTATACTACTATAGGAATCACAGGATCTATACTGATATGTAACCCCCACTTTGCTTAGCAGTCAACGACTGGCTCTGCAGGTAAAAGCACCTGGCTGGGGGAAAATATGACTTAATGACTCATCTTTCAGCTTTTCTTTCCTCCCATTGCTCAGGCTTTGTGCTCCTTTGACCACATTTGCATCTTTGTGCATTTGCCCCGGATACAAGCGGTTTTCACACACCAGCCTTGCCATCGACTCCTGCTCTGTGAAGCTCAGGACATACAGTGTGTCCGGGTCACAGCGGCGCCAGTTTATTTCCAGCCTCGGTGATGGATGCGAGCTTTTAGAATGTAGAACTGTCAGGCGCCTTTTGGTGAAACATACCGTTAATTGGCATTCAACCTAATATTTATCTGATTGTGGTTTTAAGTTGGATTCAGATGAAACCACAAAGTCTTGAATATGGAACATTAACGTTCCAGGTGTTTGCTGTTCCACCGAATATTTGGAAGATGATGCGCGCTTATATGCAAAAGGCAGCACGGAAGACAAGTAGGCTCTTGTGTCAGGATCATTTCTGGATGTTCATAAGTTATAGAGTAATTAGTTAATTAGTGATCATAAATCTCTGTCACTGTTCATGGCAATGTTTATTAGAAGACCTTCTATTTTTAATATACTACCTGAAGGCGTCTGTGTTCAATGCTGGGAGAACAGCTCAGATAGGATAAAGGTGATTAGGGCTTTAGCCATAAGGAACATGGCAGAAAACAAGCCATGACAGCAGCACATGCTGTGCAGTGTGTTGCAGGCGTAGCCTGGCCTCTCTGGAACATCGGCCAAGCAGAAACATGGAAGGATTTCTGCTTGATACTGGTTACTTTCTGCTGTTTTATCAAAATGATGCCATTTTTTCATTTCTTGCTCCTGCCCACTATGGTAGAATGTAATTGCTAGTTACATGAGCAGGGATATAAAGAATATTCTCGTATTACCATACAAAAAGTACAGTATGAAATTAAGAAAAACGGCAGCCCACTGAGGTTGGTCCAGATGCATGTCCAGAGAGTGCAGTGATGGTGAAAATCGGGAGATGGAAGACTTTGGTTTACACTTCCAGGAAGATCAATTTCTGCATGGTCCTATCTTTGTAACCCTTGTCATTTTAAAGTTAGGTAGTTAGTATACATTGTATCATTTGTGTGCAATACTCACGTGTATAGATGTGTGATGACAACATTGTGAGAATCCCACTGAGCATGGCTGACGCGTGTCAGAGCATGGGGAGATGCTGAAAATCAGGAGGTGGAAGGTGAGGTCGCGATCACAGGGAGCCAGGTCCATGACTGACGTTCATCCCTGGCTCTCCTCCTAGTTCTTTCACGACCTGCAGATGTCGAGAAGCCTACGCCTTTGCACCTCCACCTCACTGTTGTGAAGAGACTTTTCAGATTTGTTAGGAAGTAGAATACATCTGGAGTGCTTTGCTCAAGAATGGCACTAAGAAATTATGGGCCATACCTACGAGGAACTGTTTTGTAGTGGCATCTTCCATCTGGTCAGCTGGGTCATGTCATAAGCTCCAGGCATCTAGAACATCTGACAGATTGGTCCAGCAGTGGTCAGGAACTGCGGTGAGGATGAGCGACCGGGCCATTGCTCGAGGGAAGAGAGGCTCTCGTAATGATGGCTCTGAAACGGTGCCACAAAATGACCCCCTGACCACTACCCTCCCAGAGTTGGAAGCACGTGTCAGTCCAGGAGAGACCCGCAGAGGCCTGCAAGAAAATCGGGAGCCTCGGTCACCATGGATGACCGGGCCAGGCTTGGTGGTGTAGGCATCTGGAATCGTGACCTGGAAACGTTTAACTGTGGTGCTGCATTCCATCGGGACCCCTGTCTGCACTCTGTCTGTTGGCTTCTGTTAATTATGAGGTTGACCTTGAGACGCGGAGATGTTTTAGCTAAAGATGAGGTGTCACATTTAACCTAATTAGACTTGATTCTAATGCATTTGAAGCCCATACGTGAATTAGTGATAATACACGTTTAACCTATATGTCCCCATCTGCCTTTATCAGGCTCGGAAGTTGGAGTGGCGACTGTGAACCGCTGCCTGGATGCAGCGAAGGCCTGCAACGTGGACGAGACGTGCCAGAAGCTTCGTACGGAATACGTATCGGCGTGCATCAAGCCGGCCGGCCGCGCGGCTCACTGCAACCGGCCCAAATGTCACAAGGCACTGCGCAAGTTCTTCGACCGCGTGCCGCCGGAGTACACGCACGAGCTGCTGTTCTGCCCCTGCACGGACACGGCCTGCGCAGAGCGCCGCCGGCAGACCGTGGTGCCAGCCTGCTCCTACGAGGCCAAGGAGAAGCCCAACTGTCTGGCTCAGCTGCGCGCCTGCAAAGCCGACTACGTCTGCAGGTGTGTATGAACGCGCGCCGCCCTGTCTGCACTGTCAAAGTAAACCCTAGTCTCTGATTCACTCACACGGTGTTCCAGGGCACCTTACAGATGACGTGATGAACTCAAGCATAGAGCCTGAGGAGGTTTCTGTGCCAGCTCATCTCGTAATTCACACCCCTTTTAAAGATGAATAATTGGGGTCATCTGGTGGAGAACTGGCAGTTTATCCCACCAAGTTCTCTTAATGGGTGGCAAATTGATACTTTCCAAACCTTTCAAATATTATCATTAAATCTGACTGATACTCAGCAAGGTGGAAGCCATGATCTCCAAGTTGAGTCTCCTTGGGAGTGGTCATGTCTCTCCTGGGGCAAGACATGAAGAACATTTGAATGACTTACAAATGTTTGCCTGCCACTCTGACCTAAGGGCAGTGTTTATGAATGAATGATATGAATCTGAAATTTAACAAAAACGCCTTATTTGGCCCTCAAGAAAATCTGGAAAAGAAACAATAAATAATGGCTGAACAAAATGCTCCACTTTGGTGTTTTGAGGACTTTGTAGATCCTTTGTAGATCTGTAAAATGTTGTAAACCGTCAAGCATGATGGTGGTAGTTTGAAGTTACTTTACCAAATCTGTATGCCAGTAACTTGCCGAAGAAACTGAAGAAACCATGAATTTCACTAGTGGACCATCCATCCGTGAGTTGAAGTCCAATTGGTTAATTTAGCAAGAAAGTGACCTGAAATGCAAATCAGCAAAAGCAACTGTTTTGGGCTTCCTTTATTCTAATCCATATCTATAACTATGCTGGATGGTATAGTTATGAATGCGCTTTACTACTAAGGATGACATACCCAATCCATGAGTCAATGAGAAATAGTAACTTTTTTGCTCTATGTTATGACCTTTGTTAATGTTTTCAGAGAAGTTTATAATGTAGAAAATGGTAAGCAGAGGTTTGATTTTTAATGCGATGCCAACATCTTTGGCAATTTGTTTCCGGCTGTAAACTCTGAAGGTGAGGGATGGTGAATCAGACACTGGGGGTCGGGGGGGGGTCGGGGGTTGTTCTCACAGGCCTGTGTGGAGCATGCTGTTTGTCCTTGTGCCGTTGGCTGCTCACTCCTTCACAGGCCGGTCACGGTCACAGAAGTGGCAATGACTAATAACGGCACAGGGAGTCTGGCGCAGTTTGGTGCCGGCCCTCTGGAGGGCGCCACAGAACAGGTCACGGGACCTTGGACCCGGAGCTTCAGAATATGGACACCGGGGAGCTTTGCTGTGTTGAGAATTCTGAACCACTGTCGCAATTATTAATGAGGCGCTTGGATGGCTTGATTGGTTGGTCCACTGCTAAATAATTCCAGGACCTCCAAACGGGGTGGGGAGTGGAGTCAAATATCGATAACAGTGGGTGAAGTGAGCATGCTAGGTGTGACTGGGTCGATGGCTCAGGGATGAGGCAAGCATGAGGTCTATTGTGATATCGATGGCTTTCAAGCGGTCAGCTGGCAGGAGGGAGACATCTACTCAAAATGTGACATAAACATCTACATGCATGCTCAGTATCCTAAGGATACAGTACATGAGGCCTGGCCACACTCAGTAAGAGGGGGGTGTCTGCTGGGCCTCGTGTCTGTCTGGAACCTGGCCCAGGCTGCCTGATCGGAGGATGAGGGGGCCGCTGATAATCAGTTATGTCTCCCTAGGTCCCGCCTGGCACAGTTCCAGTACGACTGCCAACCCTCTGAGCAGACGGCCAGCGGCTGCAAGCAGGACAACTACGGAGTCTGTCTGCTGGCCTACACAGGCATGATCGGTGAGTGGTGTGTGCTGGGTTACACAGGCATGATCGGTGAGTGCTGTGTGCTGGCCTACACAGGCATGATCGGTGAGTGCTGTCTGCTGGGTTACACAGGCATGATCGGTGAGTGCTGTCTGCTGGGTTACACAGGCATGATAGGTGAGTGCTGTGTGCTGGCCTACACAGGCATGACCGGTGAGTGCTGTGTGCTGGGTTACACAGGCATGACCGGTGAGTGCTGTGTGCTGGGCTACACAGGCATGATCGGTGAGTGCTGTGTGCTGGGTTACACAGGCATGATCGGTGAGTGCTGTCTGCTGGCCTACACAGGCATGATCGGTGACATGGACTGAAACGAGTGACAGGACTGAAACTTACCAGAAGCTGTCATGAGTCTTGTGTTTTTCACAAGCTGCCGCACAGGATCAGACATAACGGAGAGGTGTCATGTTTCCCGTTATACCACTCAGTGAAGTGGCGAGGAGGTGGTGAGGAGGTGGCGATGCTGGATGGAGCAGCGATGCCAAAAGACAGGTTGAGGGAAAAGGGTAAATGGAACGAGGAGAAAACGTAGATAATGGCGGGAGAGAGGTGATAGGTCATGTTTATCGAAATTGTTGCCTTATTTTCACACACAACCTCTCACCTCCTTCAACTTTTACTCTTAAACTAGAGAGAAGAGATTTAGAGAGTATTAGTAATTTTGGTAGGTGTTCATCAAATTATCTATTGATTTTTATGATTTTTGATGTTTCTGTTGGAAGCCTTTGAGTGCTATAATATCTACCAGGTAGAGCAGAGGATCTATAAGGATTTAGAGATTTCATGCTGTACTTTGTTTTTTTTACAAAAATGTATGGTTACAGAACAATCCTCAGTGAGTTAACAGAACCCCAGGCCTCATACCTCAGAATGGTGAGCTTCGCGCTCCTCGAGCTTAATGCCTCATACAAACGTCATGTGCAGAAGGACATCACGTCTTTTGCTCGGTTTCCTGTTTGTTTGTGAGGATTTCTCCGCCGTCCCTCTTTCTCAGATTTGTATTTTTTATTTTTTAAAGATCATTATGTCTTATTAAGCATGGGCAGCCAATTTTCAGTTCACTTGAAAAACATCAGGAAATGATTTGGTTCCGATGAGTCATCGTCATGATGATCTGCAGTGGCTTACTTATAGGTGTGATGGCAGCCAAAATGACTTTGATAGGACACTTTGTAGCACGAGGGTTTCCATTCCGAGCAGTTAACTGAGGCCATGTGCCCCAAATAGCCAGTCATTGTCGGTAAGGATCTCGCTTGAAAACGGAGGGGGACACAGCAGTCCTCCTGAGATGGGGCGTCGGAGGAGCATGAATAATGCATTCAGTACCGATGCAGAGGGCCTGCCACTTTGTGGGGGTCCCTGAATATGAAAAATTATAATTTATACGCTCGGGGAACATTATGCAATCCCTCCCCCCCTTGCCAAATTCAATCTTTCATGGGGGACCCGTATTTCCAAATTGATAGTGGAAGCCCTGGGGGGGGGGGGGGGGGGTCAGAATGTCTAACTACACCCCAGATGGGGGTCTGGGTGGCAGAAACCAGTGCTTCTCTTACGGGAGGTGAAAACCTTTGTCTCTACAGGCAGCACTATCACTCCCAACTACGTAGACAACTCCACGTCCAACGTGTCCCCGTGGTGCACCTGTGCGGCCAGTGGCAACCAGCGAGAGCAGTGCGCCGAGTTTCTGGACTACTTCACGGACAACGTCTGTCTCAGTGAGTGGCGAGTCTCCACGTCATCTGTAAATCATCCACCGTCATCCACACCTTCTTCCAAATGATTATGTAGGAGCCGATTCCTCTAAAAAACAGTCAGCTTAATTTAGGCACTTTTTATTGCCAACTGCTTTTTGAATGCAGATGTAAACAGAAGTAGCAGCACTAGGTAATAGAGGCAACTTTCATATATACCGAGCAAATGCAAAACACAGCTTTCCAAATCATTATGCAGGCTGCAGTTTGGGAACATTCAGTTTAATGACTCAAAATAGAAATCTGGTGTATTTGTTGCATAAACATATTGTTCTTAAAGAAAAATCTTAAGTGACTTAGTTACATATTAATGTACAAGACCTTCCTTGAAATTACTTTAACTACTCTCATCCTTGAAATGCTGAGTGCATGTATGGTATCTGCCCCTATTTTATTAGAAGATGCCAGTATTGCCTCCCAGTGCTGCCCTTTTGAGGTGACCTACCACCCATCCTTATGGATTTTCCTTTTCAAAATACTCCATAAGTTCTC
>JAODJU010000014.1:18692053-18713026 GCA_026776725.1 Gnathonemus echidnorhynchus | reverse complement strand
CAGTTTAACACCATCAGGGACCCTAAAGGGGGGGTTAGCATCTCACTTCCTGTTATTCCTCCCCAAAACGTCACTCCACCGGCTTGTTGATGCCTCAATCACTATTGACCAGCCATCCAAACACAGAATGTCTTTTCTTGTGCGTCTGAGCCCATTGCAGACGTTTATCTCTGTGGGTCTTGATGAGGGGTGGCAGAAAGGCAGGTCTACACACTACTGCCAGCAGCTGGAGGGATTCTGCATGTTCTTGGAACTTCAGGGACACCAGCAGTCGGAAAAATCTGTTTGCTGCCTAACCGCTTCACAGCTGTCCTATTAATAAGATGAATTTGTCTGGCTGAAACCGTACATAATGATCCTTTATCGGATGTACTTCATCTGGACTCTGAATCAATCACACATTTTTTTAACAGTTTGGTGATCTCTTAAATTTTCCTGATTAATCGGTTGTGTTTATGTCTTTTGTAAGCCATTGCAGTATTTTATCCCCATATTTAATGAGAACTATCACTGGTCAAATATTACTAGTAGGTTTCCCGTAAGATTAGCTTTCACACTAAATTTTCCAAATGGGCATGAAAAATGAACACGCAACAAGAAGCTCCTATTAAGTTTGCTTTTTGGTGAGTGTTACTGGTATCTTCCTTCCCAGTCCCATAGAATGTGGTGTACGTCACTTATGTGAGTTAGTGCGCCCCCTGATGGACTGACTGCCATTCAGCACCCTGAATGATGACCCTGGTTTTGTACCCCTAGTTCCTTGTGATATGCTGCTGGCTCACTTCAAGTGTTCAGAACCCAGTGCTCAGGATTGATTAGAGCAATTAATTACCACCGACTGGCCCTGACACATGAAATGCAGAGGCCTGAAATCTCTTTCCCAAACATGCACACGGTATTAGCATGTGGCTCATGGCTGGCCTTCCGAAAACGCGTTCACGCTCAGTCAAGTGCATTTATGAAAAAAAGGAGTCAAGTTTGTCTTTCCAAACTGTTGAATGTGTCCATGGCTCATTTGCTGATATGGAGTCCTTGAAGACCACTTCAATCCCTATAATTGAAGATAATTAAATTTCCTGTGGAACTTAATGGGGCAAACAGGAAGGATCAAGTGGGATAGGACCACGTAGAGAGAAAGTTAATCAGTGTGCGAGAGAGACAGCAATTCCATGGTGAAACGTGCACATGTGCCCGTCTACGGCTGTGTATTTGGGGGGGGGTTCTTCACGAGGACAATCTTATGAAGTCAAGCCTGATTGCAATGCATTCCATGGGGTCACATGTCTCCTAGAGAGTCATCTGTCTCCTTTTCGGCTGACCCTACAGGTATGCAGTGGGCTTTAGGTTAGGGGACTGGGACAGTCTTAGACGACTCTGTAGTCAGTTTCATGATTTGGATGTTTTGTGTCACTGTACTGCTGGAAGATCCAGACACAACCCAGTTTTACCTTTTTGTCAGAGGTAGTCGGTTTTCATTTTAAATCTCATGGTACTTTATGTATTCCTTGATACCAGGCACCCTAACAAAGATCTCAAGGGTTCTGGGACCATCATCACAAATCCACCACCACACTTAACAGTTGGGGTCAGAGTCTTTAAATGCAAACTTTCTGAAATCTCTTATCTCAGATAATCCACGGTAAAGCAGGACTCCAAAGGAACAGGAGGCTGGCCTTATTATGGATTATAGGAATGCAGGCTTTGCCGATCTGCTCACCGGTGAGAGGGACACCTCTTGTAGATGGGATGGCACATTTAATCACGTCTCCCTCCCACTGTGTTAAGCATGTAGAAATGCTTACGGAAATGCTATCACGGCTTATCTGGAAGTGGCCTTTATGACTAATGACCGGCTGAGGTGAGATCTGATTCCCCTGACACGTAATCGTTCCTCCCTGGAGGACCCCACATCAGGGCTCTTGTCGCTAATTCAACCCCAGCCCCACCTCTCCCTCCCAAGCCATTACCAGATAAGTGGCAGTGAACCGAACCATAACTGCTGCTGTGAGATGGCTGTTACACTGACCAGGTCCAGTTTTGTGGCTGCTTTGATGGGCAGCAGATTGCAAGTCCTGCAAGTTAAGAAAACACAACCCTGATGTTCTTTTGTGGTATGTTTTTCAACAGAAGGATGCAAGAACTGTTACACTACTGAGGGAAGTTATTTCGTTTAAATTTTAAAGCCTTGGAATGCTATAGCATATATTTGACTGGGTGACAATCTGATGCTATAGGGACATGTTTACCACTGCTGCTTGTGCTCGTGTTCAAAAAGAATCACAGCTGATGCCTGATTACCATTTGACTTTTTACTCTTTTAGGAATTCAAGTCTTAGAGAGCAAGGCAGATGTGGTAAAGCAGTCAATCCACTAGATGTCAGTAGAGAAGCTGATGCATGAAAGGATGACAATCCCATGTTGAAACAATGTGATGCTCTCTTTCCAAAACAGAAAATGCTATTCTGGCATTTGGGAATGGGACAGACCTGAGCTCCACTCCCACCCAATCGGGGCAGCCCAGCACGGTGCCGGATAGTGACGACCCAGGCGACGCTCCTCCCGTCGTCATGGTGACCGACCGAAGCATCCTGAGTGCCATGATACCCACACAGGTACCCTCACTGATACCTGTGTAAAGCTTCATCAGTCAGTCTGTGTCTTGCTTGGCTGCTGCCCAGCAGGGACCATCGCAGATCGATCGATTTGGTTAAGTGTTACCACGGCTAATCCTAAACCAGCGTATCTGCTACGATAGGCTTACCGAAATCTGACAGCAGTGTCACCAGCAAAACGAAAGGAGCTGGGCTACACCTCAAGCACTTCTCATCTTCATCTCAGCTTGTCACTGAATGTACTCTTGCTCTCTGACAAAATCCACCCAACATAAGGTATATATGTAATATCCAGCGGGATGTACACCCAGGAGTGTCATCATGTGACACGGCCACCTGCTGTGCCGTTTTCTGAAGCACCTTGAGTGTGTAGATAGACCCTAAGGCTTTTCCCTCCGCTGCGCTCATTCACTGCTCACTGGGTGCTCTTTGGATGAACGGGGAGTAGGATCACCTCCCTCGCTTCATCTGAATGCTAATTTCTGCATCCGTCATGATTTTGTGAACCTGCCCCCCCCCAGTATCTATATATCTGAAGGTCAGACGAACAGATCATCTACCTTGTCAGCGCAGATGTTCGAGCCCGATTTCCCGTGACGAAGGGGCTGGCTGGGGCTCTGATGTCTGACTCCTCCCTTCCTCCCCACAGGCCGTGGAGAAGGACAAGCTGTGGGGTGACCCCACCCTGCCGGCGGCTCCCATCCCGCCCAGCCGCAGCGCTGTCGACGTGCTGTCAGCTTCCTGGACTGGACTTTCGCTCTCGGTGCTGCTGAGCTACATCCACTAGAGGGTGCTGTCCTAATTCAGGGGCCCCATGATTGAACTATGTGGGGCTGCCTGGTGGAGTATTACTTCTATGTCGGTGGGGAGAATGTGGAGCCCACCTCCCTACTGACTACCTACAGTTATCTCTTTTTTTTTGTTCTTTAATCTCAGAGGTCCAGCTGCACTTGTGATTCCTTGAGAGATGTGTACAAAAGCTTGCTCTGTGTATAGCCTGTCTATGGGAGCAGATGTGCAAGCTGGCGTAATGCCAGGTGTAAAATGTGTGTCTCACTCTCCGTTTTGAAGAAGTGGACTCCCTGTCAGAACATTCCTAAATGTTTCAGTTAAGCAGACTATCTCAGAGCTACCACCTCTGGATGCTCTCGCTGTATAGAAATGGTTCATGTCATCTTTCCTCATGCCCTATTCCCTGCAGGCGTGTATGGCAGAAGCGGCCGGACACTTTGGTCTGTATTGTTGGGATGTTTCTTGCTGCCACCTCCACTGGCTGTGAGATTGGAACTATATTTTTGTAATGAGTGTGCTTCAGTGTGGACAGTTATTCCTCAGCGCCATGCCAGGATGATGTGTGACATCCCCATACACTCTGTGTACATCTACCCTCAAGGAAGACTGTACCATTTCAATTGGAGGAAGAGTACTTTATCGTTTTGAAAAGAATGTACAGTACCATTTATGAAGAGATATGAATATGTTGTTCTTCAGCTTGTAACAGTGCCACCTAGAGGGGAATTGATGGATGGCGGCATTTTTCTCCAGGCTGACAGAATAAAGGATTTCCCAATTAGGGGGAGCCGGTCCTTGAGTATTCCTGTTTAGCCAACAAGCCATTCACTCTAGTGAGCCAGCCGACACAGTCAACCATTCTAGCCAGCTTGCTATTTCAGTGAATCAACCAGCCAGCCATTGTAGTCAATGATTTCAGCCAACCAACCAACCAGCCGGCTACACAGCCAGCGAGCCAAGCATTTAAACAGCCAGCCAGCCATTTCAGCCAACCAATCAGGCGCTCCAGACTGCCAGCCACCGATCTAACCAGCCAGTCTCCCATTTAGCCGACAATTTCAGTCAGCTAGCCAGATGCGATGTATTGAAGGGGCACAGCGATGTAGGCACTGGAACCCCATTGTCCAAGACTGTTTTTTTGAGTCCCAGCACAAAATATAAGCAATGAAAGTACCACAGAACCATGCTGTTATACATATGTGCCAGCATAAGCCTATCTGCAGACTCAGTTCGGTGTCATCTAGGTTGCGGTAGATGAATGGCTTCGGCCTCAATGGTGTTGCCCTCCAGAACCTCCACTTTGTAACATTTGACACGACAGCTGCATTCCACTGGGACCCCCGTCTGACTGAAAGGATGTATAAGACCTGTACATTTTCCATTCACTTTTCTTTGTGTATTAGACCACTCGCCAATACCACGGTGAATAAAAGAGGTGAGCTCCCTCTAAAAACAGTCATTAGTTATGGGTTAAACTGACATAATTACAGCCCTGTCCAGTGCAGAGCAATACAGTCATTTGAGCAGGACAAATATATGTCTGATGCGCGTTATACAACTCCTCACCCGGAGTAGTGCAGCAAAGGGAAAAATTACTTATCAGATGCTTTTGTTCAAAGTGACATGCAGCTGAGGATCAGAGAACAGGTCAGAGAGTGTTTGGGAAGCAATCGGGGTTAGCAGAACCAAAGCAGCGTACAATTAGAGCAGAGCCCGGGAGCAACTGCAGTTAAGGGCCTCGTTCAAGGGACCAACAGGGGTATTACTCTGTCATGGGATTTGAACTGGTGACCTTCCGATCACAGGCACACAGCAACAAACCTAGCGCCATCACGGGAACCATGAGGTTAAGAACAGCCATTAAAAAGAACACACAAGGAACTGTAATTTATGATTTTTCAACACCTGTCAGTTGCAGGTGAGAATGTCAACTGGCTGTCAGGGCACATCCGATGCAGAAATCTGAAGGGAGGAGATGGAGAACATCCCAACAGCAAAAACATTGCCTATAATGTACTCGGGGTTCTAAAGTTAGCTATGAAATGAGTTGTGACTAGTCCACAGAGTCAGTCACGATTCCCTCCGAGTGCTTAATGCTGGTCAGTGCATCTTCTCAAATGACTACGAAAAGAAGTTCATATGCATTTTTACATAAGACACACCCCTCTAACTAAGTGTTCTAGCAAACAACCCTTTGTCTTCCTCCTTCTGTAATATGAACACTAGGGAACAAAAATAACAGTGTATGTGTGATCCAGGTCCTTTTATATACGAGATGTGATAGATCACAATTCCTGTAGGGCTGCTTTATGCCTATACAGTATTTTCAATCCTGTCGTGATTACATAAAATATCAGAAGCATATCCACGACCTATCAATCTTTCAGCTGATTATGCTGGACATGGTGCATGTCTGTGAATCCCATCCACTGGATAAGTGATCGGAAGATGGATGGTATAACATTGTTGGTCCAGTACAAAAACAAACAGAGGTACACTGACATTTTACTAAGCGACTGCGCAGCATGCGTATCCAGAGCCTGTGAAAACCCCGTGCTTATAATGCAGCCGTGTCCCAGCACCTTATCGAAGCTACAGATGGGGAAATGGAACAATGAGCACCAGATACCGAAACAGAAAATGAACAAGTGCATTTTCAAAACACTGACTAGTGTCTCATTCTTAGTTGAGAGCCCACGCTAAGCTTAAACACGTACCGGAGCCAGTCGATGCACTTCTGTGCACGTTCTTTAATATCAGTCGTGATTTCCGTTTTAATCCATGATGCCATAAGGGTTTTATTTTTAAGTCTGACTATAAAACTCTTCTGCAGTCTGAATAGAAAACAAAAAGAAACTATGTACAAATTGTCATACACTATACAGGCAGCACCTCTGCATGTTTTTATATACAATATAAAAAAAACATCTAAAAACAGGGATTCTCACTGTTTTGGGGAAAATACTAATGGCCTTTGGGTAAAGCGAAATCTCGGCATCTCAGACCCACTGGGGATGCGTCAGGATAGGACAGGATAGGACAGGACAGGAAGAACACTCGAGACGCCAGGATGGGAGAGGACCCGTGTGATTAATGAACAGAAATAATTCCACAGAAATACAAGGCAGGGAGATGAAGGGACGGGATTGAACTTCTCTGGAGAGATGCTCAGCAAGGCCCAAACAGCATGTTCAACGGAACAAAAACACGTCTCCGCTCCTTTCATTCAGCTTCTGGGAAACATGAAAGCAGGGGAGCAAAACGGCTGCCACTTCTGCAGTGAAGCCTCCAGTGTTGGCGCATTTCCTCTAAAATGAGTGTCAGCAGGCTCACAGCGACCCGGCACAGGCTAAGCAGTTATGGGAGGTGCAGACATGGACAGATGCATGGACGAGCTGCTTATATATACCGCTTATATGACACCGATAAGTGCTTCTGCATCTTCTTGGAAGACGTCATTTTTTACTTCTCCACACAAAGCCCCAGTACCCCTGCTGCTGAATTAGCCAGATGCAATTAGGACTATTGCGAGACCCATGGAAAAACAGCCATAAACAAGGGCAGGATAGACTTGGCACAGGTGTTAACGCACTGCTTTTGTTGCGATAAAGCAGTCAGCTGATGGTATTCATATCGCGCTACCTGTACGCCGAGTCCCTTGAAATTAGACACTGGGGGCAGCTGGTCTGGAATCAGAGGCAGCCACCGAAGTGTGTTATTCCATTTCCTGCGTATCCTTTGGGACATAATCTGCAGATTTTAATGAAGGGTCATAGAGGTTGGGAGTTAGTTATTCCTGCCACCCAATCACCGTCATCCGGGGCCTGACTGCCAGACCATCGGCAGTAGAAAAATGGGGTCCCATGAGAAAGGACCCTATTGGACACCCCTGCACCCGCTCAGGGGGGGTGTGGGCATGTTACAGGGCCTGCGATGTGTCCTGCACCTGGGGTGCTGCCGTGAGACTAGTGGTGAGAGCTGGGAGGCTGGGGGGGCACACCTGATGAGAAACAGAGCTATGACCTGGAGGCTGGGTGGGTCCATAGTGACCGTCAAAGGCCAGCCCATGATTAATGATGTCCCATGTTTAATTTCCCCAGTGGAATACGAAGCATGCAAAAGTCATCGAACTCGAGGGATCTCATCAGGTTTGCCTTTGAGGCCCAGTCAACATTTTGCTCATGGCCCTATTGAACATAGCCAGCGACCTAAACGGCCAAGAGTCTGGATAAAACAGGGTGGAAAAAAGACATTAACTAAGTTAACGAAACAACTTCACTGTGACCTTCACACGGTACCTGCCCATCCTTCAGGTTCAGCTGTGGGCACATATAATAGTAGCAATAATTAAACAATCATTTTTAAATCGTACCTTGCCACTTAGACCTGATATTGCAGAGAGGAGATGACAGGATGTACCTGGCGCAGTGAGGATGACAAGGAGAGCTGCATCATGTGATAGAAAACAGCCACTTTGAAGTACATGTCTATATAAGTCTAAAGTGCCTGTTTTTCCAGAATTTCAGGGATTTCCTCAAAGCAAGATTTCTGGTGGCAATGCTCGAAGCACCTCTCCAGGAAGGTGTCCAGAAGGCATCCTATATAGATGTCCAAACCACCTCGACTGGTTCCTTCCAATGTTGAGGAGCAGCGGATCTACTTTGAGTCATGCAGGAATGTCCTTCTAAGGCTGAGCTCAGAGACCCTGCAAAGGAAGCACATTTTTGGCACATTTTTGGTAACCTCAGTCTCGTGCTTTCAGTCAGTACCCAGAGCTTGTATCCATAGGTGACGATATGAACGTAGATCGACCAGTAAATCATTTGATTTATCTTACAACTCAGCTCTCTCTGTTCATCAAGACAGACTGGTACAATGTCCACATGACTGATGAAGCTGCACTGATTTCCTCTCCATTCTTCCCTCAAGAAGCCCCCCAAGACATTTGAACTCCTTCACTTAAGCCAGTAACTCACCCCCATCCTGGAGAGGGCAATCCACCCTTTCCCGGTTGACAACCATGGATTCTGACTCGGAGGTGTGGATTCTCATACCAACTGCTTCATAATCACTGCAGCCAGCCCCAGTGAACACTAGAGGTCACAGCCTAATGAGGCTGCAGAAAACAAAAATGCAATCCTGAGGTCACCAAACAGGACACCCTTCACATCTTGACTATGCCTAGAAATTCTGTCCAAAAAATTTAAATAGAATTGTTGACAAAGAGCAGCACTCACTGGGTATGAGTGCGACTTGCTGCTGGCAATGCAAAGTAAGCTCTGGTGGATAGTAGCTCGGCACCCCAAACTCACAAAGACGACACCCTGAGGCACCCAGTGCCTTTTCCAAGTCCACATATGTAGACTGGTAAAATATTCCCCCAATATCCTTGTGAGGGTAAAAGGCTGGTCTGGGGTTCAACAACCAGGACGAGATCTGCATTATTCTTCAACAAATTCACTGACCCTCCATCTAACAGCCTGCCACAGGCCTTCCTAGGAAGGCTAAGTAGTGCGATCACAATGAAATTGCAACAGGCCCTTTGGTTCCTTCTGTAGAGAATGGGATTTCCACCCTAGCCTCCTAATCTAGAGGCACTGTCCCTGACCACCAAACGTGTCAGGCAAGGTAGCCCAGTATCATCTGCAGCCTTTAGGTATGCAGGCTGAATCAGCCTTGCCATTGAAGAATCTGACTACCTCAGTGACCTCAGTCCCATTGATGGACGAGTTCTCCGACTCCTTCCTCCAAGCAAGGTGTCAGTGGGATTGAAGAGGTCCTCGAAGTAGCCCTTCCACCGCCATACTATACCCCCAGTTGAGGTGAACAGCATTCCATCCTGCTGTAAACAAAATGAGCAAAGGCCCATTTCCCCCCCTGAGTTATCTGACAGCACGGCAGAATCCCTTTGAGGCCAATCAAAAGTTGTGTTTCCACAACTGTTAAAACCACGCTCTGTTCAGCCTGCCAATACCTGTCAGCTGCCTATGGAGTCCAACAAGCAGACCAAACTTGGAAGGCCTTCTTTGGGCTGATGGATCCTTTTATCGGTGTTCCATGCCGCAGCAGTGGAGGTATGGAGCATAGCCCATTTGGGCTCAATGAAATTGTGCGGCTGATCAAACAGCACATGTGCAGTTAGTACAGCGGTATGAACCCTGATGATCTCACAGGGGAACTCCCCTGCCAATCAACACGGCCAAAGCCATGAAGAGTGGAGTAGAGCAGCACGGGTGTGGATTGGCTGAATGGCCATCTAACGGCACTGTAGCAGAGATAAAAGCCCGAGGTCGAGCCTGTGGCATGTTTCTCTCCCACGTTTCTTATGCATCAAAGCAGCCATGACAGACAGTAAATACCCCTGAGTAAATAGATGATGCGTTAATCACAGCGACTGTCAGCTCAGCATTTAAAGGTATCTCCTTATCTGAGCTCTGTGACATAATGCTAACAAATGGATAGTCAATGTGCTTCCCAGAGCACAGCAGACCCGGCTGGATGCCATCGTTATTCCAGGCAGGTGCCTTAATTTATTAGGTTTGCCTGGGCTGTTTCAAAATGCTTACCTTGATGTCACATCCTTTAAAGGCACAAGCTGGGGACGTCAGTCCATCAAAGGGAACGTGCCTGCACATATGCACACTAACGTGCACGCGCAGACGATTCAACTCTGAGCATGGGAAGAAGCTCACACACACACATACACACACACAGGATTCAGACCCCACATATTTGATGATGAAACCCTCAACCTTGGGCGAGTTAGACTACAATGCCACCATACTGCCTGGATTCCCAAAAACTTTAACATTATTCTGTAACACTACAGGTTTGAAAATTACTAGTAACTGACTGATCCCACAAAATGACTGACTGACGGACTAATCCCACAAAGCGACTAATGACAAACTGATCTCACAAAGCGATTAATACCTGGCTGCCTCCCCAAGGAAACTAATGCTTCACTGATCCCACAAAGTGACTAATGGCTGACTGATCCAACAAAGTGACTAATGGCTGACTGATCCAACAAAGAGACTAATGACTAATCCCACAAGGTTTCAGTGGATGTTCATGAGCACAAACTACATCTAATCCCTGTGGCATTTCTAGACTAAGCTAAGTTAGCCGTTCTCCATGACACTGCTGTTCTTCTGCAAAGCAAAATTATAGTCATTTTCTTTTCACAGTTTGGAAATTGTTTATGGCAACACAAAATTGCCAAAAAAAAAAAAAAAAAATTACAATGTCATGTTTAAGGAAAAAAAATAATTCTAACCAAAAACTCAAATGACATGACAAATATAGCGCTAGTGTTCTTAAAGAATTTGGATCATGTTATATTTGCATGACAGTAATATAGTCCATTCCATTATGTATGGTATTGCATTATCAACTGACAATCAAAAAGTCAAAAATTACAGTTATAATCATTATTGCATGTAATCATTTAGTTTTTTCATTCCATAGTTTTATCTCTAATATCTTGAGAAATATTAAACCAAATTAAACTGAAAAGTATTACAAAACTGGAATAAATCTGTAGCTTACATAACAATACCTCTAGTATAGTAGACAGTATCAATGCTACAACCAGACACTAGATATAGTGCTTCATTCTATATTTAGCCTCTGGTTGCTAATTATCAATGTGTATATATATTTTTGATTATCAGCTTTTGAGTTTGTGAGATACTGATCCAGTGCTAAACAAAGGAAGTTAAACATAAAATAAAAATATATACAATCCAATTTGGATTTTTACCAATTTATTACAGACCCAAAATTCTATAACATTCATAGATTTCCATGTAGTGACGTGGTTTTTGTTAAACCTGTCTTTACGTTATGCTGTCATCCATGCCTAAGCTTGTTTAAATAAGTTATTTTACAATACAAAAATGTTATTGACTCCGTTTTTAACCAAACAGACGTTCCATGAGCCTATGCTCATCTCCTTCTCAACATTTTCCCCATGGCAAAGAAATAGTTTACAATACTTTCCACATATTTACAAAAATCGATGCTAATTTTTTTTTTGTTTACATATTGACAAACTACGTCTTCCACGTCTACAGAGGCGTTTCGCGGGGAGAGATGAGAGGTGCTGTGGAGTCCAAGGGAGGATCAAGGTGAGTGACAAATGGAGCTCTGGGGGTGGGGGCCCCTTTGTGGGGGTGGACATGAAGGTGAATATACAGACAAACACATGCCTTTGTCTAAAATACAAGCACAACTGCTCTATTCAGCACAGAAACATACAAACAGCACCTGTGCAGCATGCGCTAGAAGCCTGGGCCGTGCCTGTTCAGGGGTCCCGCTAACCAGCGAGGAATCGGTCACGCGTGTCCCGCGTACGAGCGATATGGAGACGATCCTCGGAGACGCAAAGCGTGCTGACAGCCAGCGTCACGTGACCTCACTGGGTCAGCAGCATAAGTGTGTATTGGGGAGGATTTTTTCATTCAAACATATACATATGATTTGTGCATTTTTTTTTTTGGGGGGGGGGGGGGGGGGGCCCCCCTGTTTTGAAAGGACTCTATTTGATGGAACAGAATGGCAAAAGCTTAGAGTGATGTAATACTGTGCCACTGTGCTATCCGGATAAGCGGCGCGTTCCAAGGGACAAAGTATGTGTTCAAACACAGAAGGAACAAAACACGAAAACATTTTCTTCAGTTCTTCACTCCTCGCTAGTCTCAATTTTCTCCTTTGAGCAAATTGTTGCTGACGATTTAAAAGTTTTATAACTAGCGGCAGTCGTCTTGGAACCTAAAAGACTGTCTGGAAACAAGAATAAACACATCAATTTTATTTCCCCCCAGCCTGTTCTGACTGAGGTAAAACTCATTAAAATGGGCTGTGACTCCCGATTGGGAGACAACAATCCCAGAGATAAAAGCAAACGCTTCTAGAAATAAAGGGACTCTCTGTATAGTCATGCTTGTGGCTTCTTCACTGATTGACCCAACTACCTGGGAGGGGATACTTCACCTTCAGGTATGTCTCCTGTAACAATATCGCCCCCCCATGCAGCGATCATGGGACACCCGACCCCCCAATTCCAGACGTGGCTGACACGACATCATCATTTCCCCCTTCTGTACTAAGATGGTTAAAAGCAAAATTTGGCTAATACAGCATAAGCCGCTTAACACAAACATTCCAGATTAAAGACGACTTAGTCTGCCCCATAGCTGTGTTCACACATCACACCTGAAATGTAATCTCCCACGCCCTGCGTTAGCCTCATCAGCACCATGGCCAATCCCACATAGTATGGCCCTGACCCCACTGTCTAATCTTCATCATAAGACAGGGAGCCAGAAGAGCCACCCAATCACCTGTGGGATTCAGAGAAAACAAACTTACCCATTAGCTTATGCTGGTAAAGACTTATGTGAGCAGAGAAACTGAAATGCCCATTTACAGATCGAAAACTGCCACAAAAACAAGCTCACGGTCTAGGGGTTACGTCACTCTCACCATATCGCAGAATGGAGGCAAACCAGTGATGAATGGTCTCAAAGCTTGATGGTCAAATAGAGGCTCAGGAGTCTGTAAGACAGGCCTGGCCTGGGGGTTCATGTGCAATACAGAAGGGACCCCCCCCCACCCCCCCACGCGGCACGGAGCTGCTACACACTGGGCATTGTCTTCCATAAAGAGCTCAAATCAGTGACTGTACAGGGCTCCCTTCTGGTACATGGGACATCAGAAATCAGACACATCATGTCTAAAAACCATATAAAAGAAAATGTAGATATAATGACTGGATGGGAAAACAGCAGCTGCAGGGTGATGAAGGGAAGAAGAGAGCGGTGGGGGTGGGGGTGTCAGACGTCCTCCGCATGGTAGCCATTCCGCACCTCCATCTGTCCCACGTGGCGTGCCCTCGTCTCAGAGAGAGCATCTCTATCATCCGTCGGCCGGGGATGAAATCGCGGCTCCCCGCTTGAGGTCGGTTATTGCCAGGACTGAGTTCAGCGATGTCCACCCCCGCCGAGTCCTTCCTCGGGCTCCTCCCCCGGAAGTGCACGTCCTCCCCCAAGGATCCCCGGGCCCCTCCCCAGTCCTTGGCTCGCGACTCGGCCGGGTGCATGGGATCAAATACAGGTGGCCGGCTGTGCGGGGGGCTGGTGCTTGCGATTCCGCACGGCCCCGGACTTCTCCTTATAGGCGACGCACATCTGCTGGGACACGTCCACCAGGGAGCTGGCCACCGCCAGCCCTGCAGCAGGGAGACGGGCACACAGGCATGAGACCCACAGCGGGGAGACGAACGGCTAACAGACCCGTAGGCATGAGAGATGGGAAGCGGAGAGATCGACACAGGCAGGTGAGACGCACAGAGACTGAGAGAGATACTCCAATACAGGCAGATGAGAAGGGGAGCAGAGAGACTAACACAGGCAGGGGAGACAGGGAGCGGAAAGACCGATGCGGGCAGGCAAGATGGGGAGCTGAGAGAGAGACCATCACAGACAAAGGAGATGGTGAAGTGATGAGAGAGACCAACACAGGTAGGCGAGACGGAAAGCGAAAAGACAGACAGGCAGGTGAGATGGGGAGCGGAGAGAGAGAGAGAGAGAGACAGATGAGATGGAACAGAAACATGACAGCATGCCAGAAGGCATTTTCTGGATGAATTGTGTGTTATCCTGCAGAACACACATACCTATCTGTGTGTTCTTCACATTTATCGCTTAACCATTGTTTCTCTTTGACTTAAGATCGAAATGGTACGAATGTAAAGGGTGCATCAAGCGCTTTATAAACGCGCCATTGTTACACGCATCCAAAGCTGAAATCCAATAAGCCTCTCAGATGGAACGATTTGGGACGGGATGTTTCAGGAACAGTGTGTCCCAATCCGGGGAGGGGGGAGGGTGACAGAGCCGCATGTGTTGGATGACGGTGCCCGGTGGCGTGTGACCTATAAATCATTCTCAAAAACGTAAACGATTAAGGCGATGGATGTACCCGTCTCACGGCTTTTCTGAGAAGCCCACTGCAGGGGGTTGGCAATGCCAGAGAGAGGCGATGCCACAGAGCATCAAGCATACACACACCTGACAGATCGGAACCTCAAAATGAAAAGGTACAAATTAAAATCTAATTATTAAAGTACTCCCTGGAGTAACACTATGCAATCATTCGGAAAATAAATCCCACCACGAACAGCAGATCGTATCCACACTAAATTATTTAAAGATTCACTGCAAGGACCCATACTTTAAATTTATCAGGGGTGACACTTATGTTCCTACAGACCTGTCTCAAATGTCCCTTTTATCTCAAAATCCCTCCTGAAAATAAGACATACTTGGACACCAGGAATATATCTGAAGAATGTACCGCTCATGCTGCCAAGTAACTCTCATTCACAGGCTGACGACACGCATCTACCTCTGGACTGGAACAGATGGCCCACAGTCACCCAAATAAGCTTTGGTGTGACTGTTTCAAAAAGGCGCGGCATTAAATTAGGCGAACAAAAATGGGCGGAACATGCAAGTGGCACACAGATGGACGGAATGAAACCCACAATCAAACCCACCATCAAGTCACGACGACTGATAAAACAAGCCCGTCTACTTCATGTACCTGGACTCTATAACCTGACTCCAATATGCTTGCCTGTAGCAAAACAACCGTACAGTGATTTTTGTTCAGTCCAGCATGAAATCAGCCTGCTCCGGAACCAACGGTTATCAGAGCAGTCGGAGTTTTGGCAGAGATACGCTACAGTCTTCCAGAGAGTCCTCTGCATATTGATCCTCCTGCGCTGGGCGTTTTACACCTGATCATTTGTATTTAGCAAAGCCAATCTCCATTTAGTAGCTTGGACTAATTACTGGCTGTTGATATTCCAAACCCTTCCGGCCATCTGTAATAACTGGTAGGAAAGAGCACTCAGAACATTTCCGAGGCAATGACCAGAACCTGGACACTTCAGACCAAGCTATGTAAATGAAGCCCCTAATTTGTGATACCCTCAAACCAAACTGGAAGGCTACTTAAAAATGGCCAAGAGCCATGCGTTCCCTTTAAGTACCAGAATGTATGTGACAGTTTTTCCCGTAGATCAGAGGATCCATCCTCGTGGCACAAAGCTACCCAACAGGGGCTGACCCGCGCCTACCCGGCAACAAGGCCTAAACAGAGACGGTCTTCATCTATCTGCTGTCTCGAGCGTGAGAATGTGACAACACCACGTAAGGAACGGGAGAGAGGATGAGGGATTGTAACAAAAAAAAAAAAAAAAAACAAACTTGAGACTTTAAGAGACAGATCAGGAGAGTGTCAACAAAATAATGCAACTGAGAAAATGTGATTGCGAGAACACAGCAGAACATGGAGAGACTGTGACAGTGCGGCGGATGCAATCTAGCAGGAGAGACAGAGGTGGTAAAAGCGTGGCTAAAGTAAAATAAAGATCATGACGAAGCCGCAGCAAAGACTGCGAGACGAAGCAGAACACGGAGCAGAGATGAGATCTAGGCAAGAGAAGGTGGAATGCGAAGTGTGTCAGAAAGAGAGAGAACATGCCCTGAAGGAGATCAGACGGGCAGTGGGTACTGACCTGATTGTCCTGGAGGAGGGATGCCCCCAGAGCCCCTGGGCAGCCGCACGAAGATGGACAGCACGGCCGCTCTGTTCCCGAAGCAGGGCTCCATGGCGATGGGCTTGGGCACCGTCTGCAGGCACATGGGTCACCGTGATGAACCGCGGGGTTCTTTGGGTTTATCGCCCACTTCGTTAAGTCTCACGCTAATTACACAGCTAATGTATGCCGCCGCAGGTCAGGAGGACCTCGACCAGGCAGGCGCTGTGCGAGGAGCTGCACACGAGCCAGGAGCTGCTGGAGTTCGGGAGATAGACGATTAAAGAAAACAACGGGGAATGGGAACGAGAACATTCCAGAGCGTTTAGGCCAGGCCCTTAAACACAGGTTGATGTAAATGAATCACTTTCAACAAGTCACTGTAACTCTGTACCAGGTAAGTGGTTAAGAAAAATGGATGGTGTGATTTTTTTTTTTTCCTGTAGCGAGTAGCTAACCAGTTTACCAGTCCAATTTAACAAGAGTATTTCAATGACCTGAAAGACTTCAGCCTGCAAAACTGTCATAGGTGCAACTTTGCGCTGAACCAGGGACCCAGCGATGGGTGTCAGCATAACTGACATAAGGATCACCCGGTTTACTGGAGGTTTTGTTTGGGGAATGCACCTATTTTGGAGCAGAGTAAATAATAAATCAAGCCAGCAACATCCCGTGGCATGACACCTCAACGGAAGCCAGGCTCCACAGACGAACATGCTTATGCAGACAGAACCACGTGGAAGGATAATTAGACCCAAAGAAACAGGGTCTCTTCCTCACGCGGCAGGAAGACAACCAGAATCAACTTACGACTCCATTCTGGAGCCGTGTGAAGTCACCTAAAAGCTATTAGCCAGATGTAGTTACAGGTCGGTGGCGGAGAGACTCCCTCACCCCAAACTGCCGTCGGCCCGGCGTTACGGACGGCTGAGGCTCAGAGCTGCAATCGGCCTGGCGTGAAGGGCAGCTTAAGTGCGACACGCCAAGAGTGCCCCCTTCAGAAAGGCTTAACGCTTCCTGAACATTTGTGATGGTTCTCTTACAGCCTGAACTGAAGTGCCTAACAGCCCGGAGGTATGAAGGTGCAAGGCGGTGGCCGGTGTCAGAGGTGCTCAGGGCTTGCCAGTGGCAGGTGGTCGACACGGAGCTGGGGCCTGGTCACCCTGTAGCAGGGCAGCTACCGGCTAAATGATTCATAACATCTTGCCCGACTGCTGGGTCCCGTCACTGGGACACAGCGCCGTTTAAGTTCAGCTTTATAATGATGTAACGGAAATGTAAACCGGATCCCTCCAAAAGCGGCAGCGCCAACAACATGCTGATCTGTTTGGGGAAAAGGGAGGGATCCAAACCTATGCCTACAAATCCGGAGTGGAGGAAGGCGGAGCATGTATGATAGACGGAGCTACAGCAGAACTGCAGAGCCAAGCCGGCTGCAGCGAGAGGTTTGATATGCCGATCCAGAGGCAGCCGGCTGCAGCGAGAGGTCTGATATGCCGATCCAGAGACAGCCGGCTGCAGCGAGAGGTTTGATATGCCGATCCAGAGGCAGCCGGCTGCAGCGAGAGGTTTGATATGCCGATCCAGAGGCAGCCGGCTGCAGCGAGAGGTTTGATATGCCGATCCAGAGGCAGCCGCGGTGTGGCCTGTGGGAGCCACTCGAGTCGGGCCCCCAGGCACCAGGACGCTGGGAACTGCACCCTATGGTGGAGTGGACCCCATCCCCATCCGGTCCACACCGAGGCGCCTCTCTAAAATGTAAGGGAACGGCCGAGGATGGATAACCCTACCGAAATGGCATGGGGCGTCCCACAGGAGAGCCTGACACAACCTCCAGGATTAATCTGCCCAGGCGGGATACCAGCGGCTGTCTGTGTGAGGACAGGCTCTTAGCGATGAATATAGGCAATTCATCTCCTTCACCTCACTCCCGTGTCCCTGTTGGGCCACCGCGGAACGCCCTCTTTTTCCTCCCTGTTGTAGTCTGGAGTCACATTATCAGCATTTAGCCGGCTGTCCTGATCTGGCCGGGTCCTCCGGCAGCTCCGCCGGGCCCCTAGGCGCCAGTGAGGCACCTCTACGCCTACCACAGAATCCTCCGGCAGCTCCGCCGGGCCCCTAGGGGCCAGTGAGGCACCTCTCCGCCTGCACTCACCTCAGCATAATCGGAGGTGGCGTGTCTGTCAGACAGCGTGGCTTTTACAGCACTCAGCTATTAAAACTACACAGACTGTCGCACCAAGAAGCTCATGGGAAGGGCATGTTTAATTAAGAGCCTATAATTTACTTTAGCCCTCACATGAATCAGTAACACTTTTGTAAAATAAGGGAGATCGAATTAATTACATCAAGCAGGCCGACTGTTATTCCTGCTAAAGTTATCAAAATACCCCAAGTAGCGGAAAAACAAAATGACATTTTAGGAGACAGCTGCTCGATAGCCTTAGTGCTCTGCAGGACACACCGGCACAGATCCAGCTGACGTCCAGTTCTGGGATGGAGGGCTTCCTTGGGATACCGTCAGCCGCTCAGCCGCAGGTGCTCTTACATCTCGCCCATCTCTCAAAAGGAAATGGGCAAGAAAACAAAACCACTTCCTCAAAGTGCTTCACACCACAGCGCAAACATACCCCCCTTTGTCGGCCTGATCTCTGTCCTCAGCGGGGAAACACATAAATCCACTGTTGTAACAGTGGCCTACTTCACACGGCTTTGTAACAGGATAGCTCTTCCCGTTGAACCTTTCTGGTCTCAGAGATCTGCACATTTTTACAGATCAGTTCTCCTTGGGTTACATTCATATTCGGCACAACAGAGAACACCCAATAAGTAATTCTTTAAAGACAGTGAAATGAATGTCTAGATCTCTGATGGCTCCAATATATTCAAAAAGCTCCAATATATTCAAATTCCAGCATTCAGATGTTGTTAGGCATCTACTGACTTGCTAAATTTTGAGATGTAACGCTTGAACTGGACGGCTCTGGATGCCAACGTGTGGGTCTCAGTCAGCTGGATGGAATGGCGGCTGGGAGCTCAGGGGCCACTGACTGAGAGATTGAGCATAAAGCAGACAGGCCGCAGAGCAAGACAGGCCGCAGAGCAAGACAGGCCGCAGAGCAAGACAGGCCGCAGAGCAAGACAGGCCGCAGAGCAGGGCAGGCCGCAGAGCAAGACAGGCCGCAGAGCGGGCAGGCCGCAGAGCAAGACAGGCCGCAGAGCAGGACAGGCCGCAGAGCAAGACAGGCCGCAGAGCAAGACAGGCCGCAGAGCAAGACAGGCCGCAGAGCGGGCAGGCCGCCTTTGCTGTGACGCCTGCATAATTACATCCTGCCTGGCTGCCATAGCTCGCCTATGCTACCGCTGCTCCCTCAGCATGGTGTTTTGGGGCAGTGTGCCTGTTATTCGCATAGGAAGCACCACAGAGCACTAATCCTCGCTCATACAGAGAAGTCGGGGCAGGAGCTTAGAAACTGCTTCTCCCAGCGGACACCTTCCTGTCCTCGGCGATGTCAGCCTTTGGATGCAGGAGGGCACAGAAGATGGCCACATGTTTACACACTTTCCAAACTGCGCGATTCAGCGAGGCGGCCAACCTTCTGTCAAATCCCACTCGTGTTGAAGTGTCTGATGACAAACAGATCCTTATTACCTTCTCCTCCCTGCCATCACCCCAGCTGTCACTCCTAATGGCGCATCTCTCCCCAGATAGCCTGGCATGCTTTCCCACAGAAGTACATCCAGAAATCCACTAGACAGACTGCTTTCTTTATGTAGTGCACGTAACAGAAGATGTGCATGGGATCTAGTGCCCCCTGCTGACACCTTATAGGGCATGGATGATAGGAACCATTTCTGCAGGACAGGCTAACCCAACTGGATGCCAAAAAATAATGAACGCTAATGCAGAGGAAGTCCCATTCATTCATTACCAGGGTGTTTGTATATTTTTTCGGTAACAGATTCACATTAAAGCCAAATTTAGAAAGTGTTATCATGAACCCCGAGAAATATTCACTTTGAAAAGCGCAAGGCCTCTGGGCTTTATCCAGCATTCATCAGCCGATCCTCCAGGAGACACTTGCCAAGTACAGCACTGGAACCAAACCAAGCTGTCAGACCGCCTCGCTTTCAAAGACCCTTCATTCAGGTCGGTGTAAATTAGCGGCAAGATTTAATTCGATTTGAATAGCAAAGGCAAACGTAAAGGTCAAGCTTTGAGGGATGTTCAGAGAAACTTCTGAGAGTTTAGATACTTGTAACCAATCATTATCAGAAAGACCCCAGGATGAACCCCTGACCCAGGAGGTGTGCAGCCCCTGGCAGAATAAATCACGGAAATTTAATTCTGGCTTAGACAACATCGTGACTCAGTCTGGTTAAGAATTGCCTTCCTTCTTTTTATAATTTTCAGACGCCTAACCCGCCTTCTGAACCACCAGAAGGACACAGTCGCCTCTGGGACTCAGAAAAGCCCCTGAATCTTAACCAGCGGACTGATGCAGCTCTGAGGCTGATTAATAACGTCTAAACTAATTCATCTGAGTGTGAAAGGCATTGCACTGGTGAACAGAGTACGTGTGAGCATTCTCATGCAGCCGCTAGCCTGGCTGTGCACGGCGCTTGCAGGAAACAAGAGACCGGCGGTAATTATCAGCAGCGATGTCGGTACGGCGACAACGTGGTACACAAGCGCCCATCCGACACGAGCGGAAACGAGCTGGGGGCGGGGCAGGGGGGCTGCAGAAAGCCAATCAGAAGGCAATCTACCGCAGCCGGCCGTTCTTCCCGCGTGCCACCCGCCGTGTGCGGAGGGGGAGGTACATCTAAATTGGATCTTTGTGGCTCAGATGTTCCTGGACAGGAGGCGAAGAGGAGCCTGAGCTAAGCGGGATATTACAGTGGCTTCGGCATACCGTGACGCTACAGCGGCAGAGCAGAGCAGCGTGTCGGGAGATG
>JAODJU010000014.1:18658029-18676517 GCA_026776725.1 Gnathonemus echidnorhynchus | reverse complement strand
GAGCCATTGTCACCTGGCCACGTCCCTACCCCCCTTTTATGGCGCTGATGGGGACGTATCTGGATCGCGTTTCACCGCTGCGCCGTTAATCAAATTACCATGCGAACGTGATCTGAATACGCGCTAATGCGGCTATTTAGAATAGTGAATAGCGATCTTCGGGTGAGAGCAGTACTACACGCCCCCGATGCAGGTAAAACAAAGTAAGAGGACATGGATTTTCCTATTTAACCTAATTTTAAAAACTAATACTTCCGACAATGGGCGTTTTGAAAAGAAGATAGATTACGGATTTAGTCAGTGCTTTTTTTCATGATTCTACATAAAGATTTCAGCGAGATGTAAACTGAAATACACAAGATAGATATGTGGCATTGCCGATGATGCCCTCGTCCCCAGAGGGTTGTCACTCAGACAGGTTTGTGAGAAATTTCTCTTTATGTTTTTTTTTTTTTTTAAACTTTGTTTTCCGAGTTCGCAACTGCTATCAAGGCGGTATTTGTATTGCATTTCAGCGGCAGGCTATTCGCATAACCAATCGACAAAGAAAGCATTTCAAGTTCCACCCCAAAGTACCAAAGTACTAAAGAAGTACCCCAGCTGGTTTTGCACTTTCAGTACTGGTACTCAACTGGAAGTCAATGGAAAAGCGGAAGTACTAAAAGTACCGTACTTGGTGTGGTGGAAAAGTGCCCTTAAGTAAGATCCACATACGCACCCAGACATATTTCAGGGGAAATTAGCTGTGTATGTCGTGGCTGAAATACAGCCACCCCTGAAACCGTATTTTTGTATTTCACATCTGAGGGGAAGGCTCTCTCAATTCAGCATGCAAGCTTTGGAGATCTGCTACAACCTCGGGCCTCCAAAGGGGATTCTGAGGAACAGTTGAGCGGCTCCCGCAACCTTCTCGGGGTAGGAAATGCCAGGGACTGCGGGGAAATCAGGAGGACCTCTGATGTGTTTGATCAGCCACAGTGGCTCAAAAAACACAAGCTTCTGCCGCGCCTCTAAACATGCCATCTGCAGTCTGCCTACAGTCTCACTGACAAAATGTTTAGGTCTTATTATTATCTTATTCAGCGAGAATCTGCCCTGGTTCACTGTTTTCAGAAAAGCCTGACTGGGCAAAGAGTAACATCTGCCCCAAGCCCATGTCTCTGACCCGGAGCTGCTCGCAGGCCTTGCTGGGTCTTAACGAGTGTGAGCCGCATGCCTTCTGGCTCCACCCAGCTTACTAGCTTTCTGAGTTTCCAGTTCCCTGGCCTCTACTGGCTGTCCAGATACCTGTAAAAAGTGGGTAGAATCTGACATTGTGGTAAAATCACACAGCACGATCTCTCATTATACAGCAGTATAAACAATAATTATGCTGTGCAACTGTTCAACTGTTTACTGGAAAAAAACCTCCCAACCTTCTCCCATAACAAAAACATTCTTTTTACAGTAAATACAGTAAGTTTCATTACAAGTATGCAAAGGTATCCAAGTGCAAGCCAAATAAATGTCAGGGGTTCAATTAAGCAGTGCATCAAACACTAATCCAGTGATTCTCGACCCAATATTTACCATGCCAGCTCAGTCATGACCCAATATCAAGTACAGGTTTAAAGTGACGCTATGATCAAGCATGCAACGCACTCTGCAATTTACACCAATCAATGCCAATTGCACAAATCTGATTGGATGTGCCAGTGAATTTTAAATTAAGCATATGCGGTTTGGCTTCTTGGATTGGTTGAGTGTTCACTAGTTTTGCGTTAAGCATTTGACTCGTTTATTTAGGTTAATTCTAGGATTGGGGCTGGGGAATTTGATGGTGGATTAGCATAGGAGGTTGCTGGTTTTAAAATGCTTACATTTCCAGCTCTGCCATGTGACCCTTTCAAAACTTGCCGTGACCCAAATTGGTTTGATAATCACTGCTCTAATCATGTGGAAATTGAGTGGCAGTATGTCAGAGTATTCTACTCATAACAGACAGGCAGACAGACAGAAACACACACCTATTAACTGGATAGACCGTTCTTCTGCATTCTGGGTTTGCAGCATTTACCATAAGCACCATAACTACTGATGTTCCAATATGTGCAGTATAAAGCAGACAGAACAAATGGGAAATTCCACCCCATTCCACAATTCCCACATGTGTGAACAAAGCACAGTAACACCCCTACCACAGAGGCCTGATGTTTCACTTCTTCTGTACGAGAGATCCAAAAATTCTAAAATAACTCAGAGGTATTAAAAAAGTTATATAATATATTTTAAAATGTGACCATTTGAACCCAATAAAAAGTGTGGGAAAAGCTTTAATGTGACCTGTCTAATTTAATCCTTGCATTGGAAGCACAGCACTTCTTCATGACGTGCACTGACACCACCCTCGAAAATTCCCCAGGGCTGTGACTACAGCCGCCTGGAGCTGCAGCTGATATGTTCTGAAGCCACGCATATTCAGGGCAAAGGGACGTGTGACCGACCAGAAGCGGGGATGCGCCTTATTCTGGGTCATGCTGAGGTGCGGCCCCCCCCTCACCGCGAATGAAGATCCCAGTACCAACAAGTGCCGTGGCCACCGTGGCTGAACCTAAGAGACCGTGGTCTTGATTCTTTTATAACCTTCAGGGGAATCATTCTCAAGGTAAAATAAAAAAAAAAAAACTATTGCAGGTAAGGTGGAAAAAATCAATTCCCACACAGACAATTGCAACATAAATCTAAGAAATATCTAACCAACTCATTACATGTGATAGTTTTTTTTTTTTTTTTAGGTTAGGAGACTACAGATCAATAGCAACAAAGTCTGCCAAAAAATAGCAAGGCTCAATGAAGTTTATTCAATTGATTTTAAAAATCACTATGACTGGAACTAGCATTTAATATTGACAGAAAGTAATAGAAGAGAAGGCCGAGCTCATCACAAGGCGACGATCCCCCCCGTACCCCGAGAAGGCCGAGCTCATCACACGGCGACGATCCCCCCCGTACCCTGAGAAGCTGTGTGATGAACTAATGAATCCAAGCTAAACTACTGGTCTTTGTAATCTTCATGCACAACACACATGTCCTTATGTCCACAAGCAAGGAAAATCAACGACCATTTCAGAAACCTTGTCAGAAACAAACCGATTTATAACTCACTCATACAACATCATCTTAACTTTCCACTTAATGAAATATATATACACATTATATAGAAAAGTTGAGGCTGCATAATAGTTGAAATCTGTACAACTTCTAGAAAATATAGAAAACCAGAACTTTTACCAGCAATTTACAGGAGTCTTCAAAGACATTTCCAAAAGTAAACCTCTCCCAAGTCTTTGAAGCAGATTTCACTGTAATTACTTTAACAGAAGCATAAGGGGGTCTTCAATGGATTCTGCCAGTCAATGGCACTGAATAAACAAATTCCATCAGTGTAGCTGAAAGACAAGCTGAATCATTCAGCAGTTAAAACCCTATTGGACCTGATGAGGAGCCAGAATTAATGGCTATGATAATGTTCAGGCAGCACTAGGGCGGATGAGTGACGCTGATTATACACCATGGGCAGGGGGTCATTAATGTAGTTGCTGGGGATGAGGGACAACCTTTCAGGCCAGGCTGAAACCGCAGAGCAATCTCCTCCAATTTACACCTGAGTGACACAGTGCCACACACACACACAATGCTAAAGAAAGGTTTTAGTGTTGAAATTGCACTGTTGACCAAATATAAAGGTTCATACTAGTCTCTGCTGGGGCCCCATTTACATGTCACTCTACATGCCGTGATAACTGGCACATCATTTCAAACCTTCCCTTCTTTCCATACTTGTGTGGCCGTTCAAGGATTAACCAGTAGAGAAATTTAAACCCAGTAAATCCCATTCTAATCCAACGCCGGCATTTATGCATGCGTGCTTTGTCAAGGCCTCTGCTGATGGCATGTCTCCACGCGGCTGAACTGCCCTTTTTCATCCTCGTCCAAATGTCCTTGATAAATTCAATGCGAGGAACTTTGGCTAAGCTAATAAAATAGCTTGCTGAAAGGATGACCATAGCATCGCTTAGCTACAGACTCCGTAGGCATGTGCTACGCCAGCCGCAGCCTGAGTGTCATTGTGAGTGTGGAGTGCTGAGGCACTAATCATCATTTGGATCTTTGGAGTCAAGATTGGGACATTCTGAAGTGTTCATGTTCCTATTCAAAGTTGCAAGGAGACTAAGAATTCTAGTGTAGAGCGATTCGTATAACAGGACCACACAACCTTGAGCCCAGAAGACCCTTGAGTCCCATCCTGCCTGCCCACTTCTTGGATCAATAACACATTACAGCATTGTTAGCCAGCACTAGGTGCTCCCATCCACAACAAACATAAGGTAAAAAGGAGACAAGACCCCATTTTCATGTTAGTATTTATGACTATAGCCAATCCAAGGTCTGTGCATAAATCCTGCAGTCCAGATCCATTCCAGTGTTTCGGTGAAAAATATGCAGGATCCAGCATAGACCACAGGATAAATGCTTGCTGCTACTGGGCTCCATCTACCTTCCACAATCTGCTACAGGCTTGGCTGAAGGGCAGAGTTTGAACAGAGATAACCACGTGCAGATAGCAACAGCTCCAATTTCAGAGCAACGTGCCACATGGGCAACCAGTTATCAGTCTTAGGTAGGACACCACAGGGAGAGAAGAGTCAATGGGAAACAGCCCCACTGCCAAACCCCAGATCATAATGGATGGAGTCAAACCTAGCTGGGCCAACCAAGATGGTGAAGCACCTGCAATGTGGAGAATGAATCAATCAGAACAGTGTTGGCTGGAAAGTGCCACGCTTACCTGAAGAAGGTGACAAAAAACTGTACTAGGTCCATGAAGTTACTGTGCTGAGAGAAGGCGATCTGGAAGACAACCAAAGAGGAAAAACATCAGACCAGGGAGTCAGAGAGGGGAATCAGAAGACAAGATTTATGCAGGCATCAGAACACTGAACGTAGCATTTCTTTAAACCTCTGTAGTGCCACTTCTAGGATTCCAAAGCTACCTTAAGCCTTAATTAGTTACAACATTGCACTATCATCTGTTGCCAGTTGTCTGCTTACTATTGTTATAACTGTCTACCTTAAAATGTATGAACTGGAAGAGTATTCTTGTTTACAACTGCACCCAAATCTACAATCATACTGAATCATAAATATGTGTATACAAAACAGATGACATAGCAGCTCACCAAAACAAGACAGTTCCTCTAACCTTAACACCCACTGTGTCGAGCTGGAACCATTTCTTATTGACAGCACAAAGACTCCTCAGTCGTTTCCAGATAGTGGTCGCAACCATGTCTGTAAATATTGGTTTTCGAGCCATTTTGGACAGAACTGACATTTCCACAACTCTCACTGTAGCCTACAGAAATGTGCAGCATTGAGCTAAATACCACATTGTGCAGTTTAGATTACGTTCAAAATTTATATTTTTCCTGCTGTATTATCTTTCAACAAAAGCAAGCCAGGCTGTTTTTACTCACAGATTTGACGTCAGATTTGACGTTCATCTGTGAAATTGCTGCTATAGAATGACAAGGTGTTTTGGTATACATACAGCTTCGGTTCACTCTAAACTGAAATTTTGTGTTTAAGCCATGTTTATATCCAGGCATGCACATAACTGATACGCAAGTATGCATTCTTCATTTGTACAAATGCGTATTTCATGTGCATTCACGCTGTTTTGACAAGAAACTACTACACGTACACTGTGCATTACATCATGAAAGTAGTACAAATTAGCCACATAAAGGCTAAAATGTGCGCTAATTTCTTGTCATAAAAGCATTAATGCACATAAAATTCATACGCATCTGCGCTGCTACAAGAAATTTCCACATGTATCGCTTTACGGCGAATGCACACCTGCATACCAGTGATGTGCACCTGTTTATATCACTCCAAAGCAGTGGGATCAGAAAAAACTGGAAAAGTAGGCTACATTTCTCTAGTTCTTTGTCCTATTGGCACAAAATACTGGCTTTGCTGCAGCATAACAGTGGCAGCTGTCAGGGGCATATAGTCATCCCACCGTAAGGAGACACACATGCAGGGGCAATGCAGAACTTAAAGAGAGAACACAAAGAATCCAAAATCAGAATATCTGGCTGATATTCTGGACGGGTGGAGATCACTCATGAGCAGCCAGCCCGTAAAATGAGCCTGAAGCAGTGAAAATGAATACTAACGGGATCAGGCTGGGTCATGAAAATGTTGTAAAACGGAGTGGTACAAATTGGGCACCGTCCTGAAGTGTTGCGCTGCGCATGCGCAGACCTGCGAGGTACAAATAGTGCAGGTGTGTGAATTGATTCAGAAATGCAATGAGATGATGTCATTAAATGCACACCAGCCAAACATTACATGGTAGAAAGCAATGTGGAAATAGTGCTGGAAATATGACAGTTTTGTCTCATTCAGCTATTTTTATACAGATGGAGACGATTCTAATGATTATGCAAAAAATAATCGCGGTCAGTTCAAATAATCGCGATCAGAGGATGATGTAATAATTGTGACAGGCCTTCTGAAGACATTGGTTTTCAGTGTATGAAAATATTTTGGATTCCATTAAGACAACACAAGCAAAACAAGCAAAAGAGAGTGATTTGTCTGCACTGCTTTGTGCCTGTTGCCAAAACTCTCAGCATGAAGTGTAAGAGAATCTGATAATGCTGCTGCTTTTATATGTACATTAAAGCTGTCACAGTCATTGTTTGAAATTAATGTTCTGTGAAATTCATTCTAATAAATTGTTTATCAGTAGAGCCTTTCCCAGTAAAGACAGACTGTATTGGTAGATGATAATTTCTAATTGGCTATAGTTTACTAATATAATATCACAGATTTCATACATGGCAATGTAAATTTTTCTAATACCATTCAGCCCCAGTTTAAAGGCTGCTTTTAATGTTTCAAGTCATCCTTTTGCAACAACAAATGCAGTCTTATTTTGTATGGAAATTAAGTGAGTATCCTAGAAACCATATAAGTACTGTTAGGATTGTGTTAATAAAAATAAATTTCCATTTGCCATAACTATCCAAAGCAGTATACTACTGCACTTGAGCCTTCTCTTCAGTTTAATTTAATTTCAGCTTATTGAAACTACTTTTTAATCTTTTATGCTATCTTCTAGCAGCAACAAATAATCTAATTTTTTATCAAAAGAATCAATATTTTGATCCATACTTCATAAATGTTTCTCCTTGTGTATGTTGGCGGCAAAGTTAGATGAATATTATTTGAATAGTGACAAAATTCAGCAAGTGATTCTGCTGGAAATACCCAGCCCAACTCATACCAGCTGCAATTGACTCTTCGTAAGTATTAACAAGATTTAGCAGATCTGCTAAAGATTTAGCGAAACTGCTCAAGACACAAAAATTCTGCGGGTGGTCATCTCAGATTTGTAATTAAAAACTGCCTGGATTGCTTCTGCTGGAAGATATCACAGCCAGAGAACCGAATCTCGAATAGCAGCTAAATCTACCATGGTAAGCTTCACTGCGGGTTACAGTAATTTGTTTCCACAACTTTGTCCTCTGAAGTTCCCCATAGTTAAAGCAGCATGTTAACAAACGAAAACGCGTAGAGGAACATTAATCAATATAAGTAATTCTGCTTCTGAATTAAAACAAGCACTTTGATTAAACTGCAAAAACAATAAAATATTTAATACCTAAAAGAACTGTATTTTAAAAAAAAAAAAAATGTAATGCCATTTTAGGCCTGGATTTTCGCTAAATTGCTTTAATTCTTTTTAATACTTCTTAAGGAGCTGTGGAATCTCTGGGAGAGCTCCTTCTGCAGAAAGCTACATACTGCTTGAGCAGGCCATTACCAAACGAGCCCATCCTGTATGCAAAGTCAGCCTTGATCAGAATGACTTAAGACCCTGGAGAAGCCCAGCATGAATGAAAGTGAATAAAACCTGATGACTTTCCCACAGCAACCGAAAACATGGAATCCCCTTAACCACGGCTAAATTAAAGGGGAACGGGGGGATGGTGGAATGCTGAAGTGTGCTGGGGAATCACGTTCGGTGGTCACTCATGGCACCTGTGGGATCCTGGCTGGGGTGAGGATGATGTGGCTGAGACGGTTAATAGTTTGACCCTGCTTAAGCTGCATCAAACCCCAGCATCTGAACTCATGGTCAAAACCAATAGTCATGCAGGGTTTAATCTCAGGAAAAAAACGAAGGAGCCCTGATCCTTACGGCGGTCTCGGTAACCCTCCCCAACGCCACCAAAGTGGAGATGGTAGTGAGGAGTGAGAAACCGCTGGCCTCAGAACCAGGAATCACAAAGGCCACCAGGCCCGTTTCACACACTGCAAGAGGGATGGTAGCAAGGCCTAATTTCAAATCGTCCTGAAGCTGAAAACCAACCTGAAAAGCATATGAAGTAGGTGGCCTGTAGTGAAGGCCTGAGCTTCTCTTTGTGCATTTTAGCCGCTAACACAGACACTGTAAATAAAGGTAGTCACTGGATGGCTACAGTGTTTTTTTTGGATGAACCAGTCTTTCACGTCACTGCCATCAGCCCCATGACTCATCACAAGTGATGTTTGCAAGCAGACATTTTAATAAATGGTAAAGCAAACCTGACAGGCTGTCACGATGGCGTCAGATGACACCCGAAGGCCTGATCTCAGCAACGAATGCGGAACAGGCACCCAGTCAGGCGACTCCAGAATCGCAGAAATTAAATTATTTCTAAAATACCAATATCAAATATTGAAATAGACATTTAAGCTTAACATGGATCTTCTCAGTGTTTCAAAACATATCTTAGGTAGGTCCAAAGATCACAGTTTCCCTTCATAGAGAATGGATGTTCAAAATGCATCATGGCAAAATGCTGCTATCCGTTTGCCTGCCTTTAGCTCGCTCTCTCCCTCTCTCTCTAAGAGAAGTGCGACTGTAGAGCAATGGATCTCTTTCCTTTTCAAGCAACAAGAAATCAAAGTGGGATGAAAACTCCAATCAGCACCGAGAATTCCTGCCTGAACCAGTGATACAGTCACTGTACAGCTGTCCTGGCAGAGCCAGTGCCCACCATATTTCTTTAAATGACTTATGGGACTTCTTAGCAAGCAGACCGCCCACATGGGAAGACGACGCCATCGAGACCTGCAGCTGACGAAGGACGACTGCCAATAAGCCCAGGACTCGTGGTGCATCAGGAGCAGCACCAGCTCAGCGAGTCTCTGTGCCCCCGATCGGAAAGCAGTGGTCGGAGCGCGGCCTGGGCAGAAGAGTGACATCCGTGGGCCCTCGAGCAAGGCTCTTACCCCACGGCTCCACGGGCGCCTGCCCTTCACTGCTAAACCTACTCTAACACATATATGTGTCTGTGTGTCATATATAGCAAGATGGGGTAAGCAAGAAGAATCTCCCCACAGGGATCAATAAAGCGACATTATTAACTCAGACTCTCGAAGCACTTCCTGAAATACCTAGATGCACGCTGGATATTCTATGGAGGAAATGTGCGTATACCTCTTTGTGGTTTACGGGCAGGATCCAGAGCTTGCATAATTTATGGCAAATGATCTGTAGTGTCATGTGCTTCTGCTAGATAAGGTGGTTTCTGACATACATACATGTGTATACACACAGGCATGCTGTATTGAGAACACACAAAGGAGCAAAATGTCAACAGCCGCTTCCTACAGCCAGGAACCCTCTGCAATCAGAGCCTTGTTGGGTTACCCAGTGTCATGTTAACCAGTGTTAACCGTGTTAAGATGCCAGGCGAGTCTCACGCTTTATTCACTATCTGGCAGACGGTTAGGGTGCCATCACTGTTCCATCAAATGTCCTGGTTCTGAAAGGCTGGCAAGAGCTGAAAGGGGCTACTCTTTCATTAGCGTTTCCTTATCTGAAAGGGAACGGCAGCGGAGAGAAAGCCGGGAGATGAGCAGAGGAGCGTGCAGCGTGCTGGGCTGACCTGACACTGCCATCTGCTGGCAATCTGGAGAACTGAAGCATATACAAATTATACAATTACCAAGAAATAACTATGGAGTGTTGCTCTTTTATACAGCCCTGCTTTGCATGGCAAAATCATAGGCCCACAGACAATAGATCAGCTCCTGTATGGCTGCTGCATAATTACTAAACACAGAGAAACAGAGAAAATCTTCCCATAAGACTGTATTCTCAGTCAGTCACACACACTTCTTATGTAAGCAATGAACAGCCCCACCCTTTTAGCCAATGAACAGCCCCACCCTTTTAGCCAATGAACAGCCTGACCAATCCCAACGCCCTCCTGGCCCCACTGCACCGCACCACTGCTTCTCTTCTATCTGTTTACCTTGGAATCCCTTACTGTTCTCTAGCACCCAGACTGTTGAGATCGGCAGCTGCTCTGTTGCTATGCAAATATGCTGATTTACTGTCTATTGAAAGCATACAGTCCTCTCAGGTTTTGTGGGAAATGCCTCTTAGCATTTCTGTAAATCATGACACGCTGCCCTGACTGCATCATCAGGCACGTAACTGGCCCACTGTGTGACCATCCAAGGAACTGAAGAGACTCTTCGCAGTTTGTCAAACAGCTGCATCCCCGCATTCCAAAAACTCAGAACCAAGACTACAACCAAAACCGTATGGAATTTCAAGCAGCTCAGAGTGAACATAAATGCAGGAGAACCCTCTTTGGGACAATTAGGGCATGCAGTGCAAATTACAACCACTGGGACTGGAGCTGTAAGGTAACATCTGGTGGCTTGAGGCCACTGCCGTCGTGTGGTCACATCAGCGTTCTGATGCCTGACGTTGCACAACCAGGTCAACTATTTGCACATGCTGCTTTCACCATGAACAAACACACACTGTTATTTTGTGAAAAAAAAACTGATGACTTCTAACAACGGGGGGGATCAAAGACATTTGGAAAGTCAGCAGCAAGACGATTCATTCTGCTCCATAGTATTATGGATGCTGTGGTCATCAAAACACAAGACACCCACCCAAACTCAAACTGGCTGGGGTGAGACTGCAGGCAACCCCAAAAAGCACGGTACGCAATCGAAGGACTTAGACTTCAGTATGGACACTAAGGACAGGCTAGATGGGATGCCAGTCTATATGCAATGTTTTCATTAGCCAGTGGGCTAGGCTAATGTGCAGGGGGGGTGAAATCAGACACACAACACTGCCTACAGTGCTGCCTACCATACCAGTAAAACCAAGAGTTATCAGCAAATTTAGCTTCCTCCGTTGTAGAATTGCACGGAATAAGGACAGATTACAGCCACCTGAGATCACTTCAAATAAGCAGCGAGGATCCTGCTGACAGAGTTCTGAAGGGGATAATCAGGCCATGGATACCAGGTGCACCATCTACAGATCACGGGCTTTCGAAAGACGCTTGTACATCAGAATCTAATAACGCAAATGGGGACGCTTGGTCCCAAAGCAACTTAAAAGTTGTTAACGTGTCAACGAAAGCGCTTCCATTAGAAACAAGGTCTAAATTTCACTCAGGATGCTTTTGGGTCACACATTCTTGTGATTTGTTCCAGCGAAGTGTCTGCGAAGCTTTTTTGTCAATAAAATGACATTACATACAATTCAGCAGAACTGCATCACTGTCACATCTTGGTCCCACAGGATACCCTGGACAATGAAGCCAATTATGAAGAGACATCAGACAAGAGGCAAAAAAACACATACATCCAAGATCCTCATTGTATTTGGAACAGGCCAGTCCCACAAGACCTCCACCGCAGCCTCGTTGGACCCAGTAAAATAGGGAGATCCAGCATCCTTTAAATAAAACCTGGCACATATACTCCAGAGAATACGGCCGAAACCATTCCATTCCCAGTCAGGTGGGATTATGATGACCAGTACTAAACGGACACTAAAACTGAGTGGCAGAGCAGTTAGGCTGAAACCACATATAAGACGGCCATATAAATAACGAATCAGATCATCCTTGATTCAGCTCGCCGTAACTTACATCATTTTGATAGTAAAGACTGCCAGGATTTCAGCTGTTAACTCTGACAGTTATATGCACCAGGGACAGTTTATCATGGTGGGTTGCAGGCAGTACTGGAGAGAATTGACTACAATGAGGAACACGGCTGCAGACACAGGACACGGCATACAGGGGTCATAGGTCAAACCGTCTACAAGCCCACCGATGCCAAGGAAATGTGGGGGGCAGCATCTGGGAGCCATCCGTGCATGTGTACACATTCAAGGAGGCGTTTCCATGCAGCGTGAGATTTCACACCTCGTGACCAACGGGGCAGCAATCAATAAAGGAAACAAGCTGCCGATCTCTGGTTCAGCCACGGTGAGGCACTGAGGATGACAAGCGGGGTGGTGAGAGTGTGAGAGGTGAGAGGAAGACTCAGCCAGCCAGACCGTTGCAAAGAAAGCTGTAAAAGGCCACAGAATCACAGCTCTGCCAGGCTGCCAAAACAGAGACGCACGCCCACGCTGGTCTCATGAAAAGGATGGCGGTGTGGCGGACGCCAGGAGAAGAACTCACAGGAACGGCAGTGCGGAGATCAGAATCACAGAAGAGGACTGCGTTAGTGATCACAAGCAGGCCATTCATGACGCAGAGAGGCTCAAATGCCAGACGTGCGGGGAAATACTGAAAATCACAATGAAGCCCAAGCAGGACAGTGAGGGGATGGAGTTCATAGATCACTGGGCGACAGGAGGAAACGGCGAGGAGGCAGAACCGAAAAAAAACAGAACTTTCACTGCATTTAAACGGAGAGACGTGCCAAATAGTCTCCCGGCAACGAAACAGAAGAACGTGCCAAGCGCTTCGCTCGTGCTCAGATCACGGCGTTCCAAAGCTTCCCTACGTGGAAAAATGGAGATCTGGGAGCTCTCTATAATGTGGAAACGGAAACTTAAAGAAAAAAATATATAGGTAAATTCAAATTAGCGACATGAACATTGTATTAAATGATGATCACAGTAATATTAAGGGGGAGGATCAATAAAGAACGTGCTGTGTATTCACCGAAAAGATGCATTCACATCATTTTCTGGGGTAATTCACATTAAGCAAGCAAATCTGAGTTAGAATATTCTGATTTGTCTCTGCTATGCAACACAGTCAGAGTTTAGTTCACCAAATTAGTACTGCCTGCCACTTTCAGCCAATTCAGTATTTCATATAATCATCACTGAACCTCATCTTGGATGAGGTAGCCTGTTACGGAAGGCGGCTCTTGTGATCGCACTCTCATACATATACTTAGGCAGCATACAGCAGAAGGTGGCTGATAGCCCAATCTAGAAGGGTAACAGGCTGATAGCCCAATCTAGAAGGGTAACAGGCCAGAACGTTATTACAGGTATTTTACCATCTGCTTTCCTGGTAATTACCCAAGGGATTATTATGTGATCCAGTATGACCTAAAAACTACAAATACATCGAGACAGAATTAGAAAACTCAATTTTCATCCACAGCAGGCATCCAAGATAAAGAGCGACTCTGTTATGGGTCAAGACCTCATATTTCATAAGTCGTTAGGAGGACTCAAATTCATAGAGCCTAAAATGCATGTGATTAGCTAATAAGGCCTGCAATGATTACATTTGCTTGTATGGCACATTACTGCAAAGCAACACGCAAGCGAGGAAAGTTTGATGTCAGCGAGCAGGTCAGTCTGTCGCTGGAGCAGTGGGGTTAGGGTCCAGTAGGGGCATGATTACTCTGCTAGTCATGGGATTCGAACCCACAACTTCTAAAAATGGGAACAGATCTGAAATCTGATGAGCTATACTCTGCTTGGCTGAGTGTATCAGTAGGTAGCTGTGGTCAGAGTGGATGGTCAAGCCAGTGATATACTGGGATGAGACCAGATGGTAAGGAAAGCCCACATATGACCAAAGAAAGACTTTAACTAGGGAAAACCCTCTACAAGCACTGAAGAGAAGCACAGTCAATTGCAGGTTTAATAGGGATTAAAGGGGATAGTCTTTAATGAGCAGGCCAGCCCAGCTACAGGCCTTAATGAACAGGCCAAACCACTACAGCAATTGCTACATGTGCCCATTTATACACCTCGCCTACATATAGTACATTGAAGCTGGCTTGGATCCAGTCACGACAGCATTATCTGAATGCAAACACAATGAAAGACTTAAAGGGGCCATAGAGATACAGCAGATTAGATTAGATTAATAGATAGATAGATAGATAGATAGATGGATGGATGGATGGATGGATGGATAGATGGATAGATGGATAGATAGATGCTTTATGAATCCCAAAGGAAATTTAGGCATCCATTAAGGCAATGTTAGCATTATGTGACACTTCAGCTGCCAAAAGCAGAACGAAAAAGCTAAAGGTGAAAGGAGGCAGCTGGGAACCTGGGAGGCAGATAGTGAGAAATGCTGAGGTCCAGCAGCAAGCTGAGCATTTCAGGTGTCACATGGGAACCACACAGACAAATGAGGATAGTGGTTAGCAACAAGAGACATCCTGCAGATGTTTCTCATTCGAATAATACAGGTATAACAAGAGTGTCATAATCAGGCTTCTGTTTATTCCTAGCTGTTCTGTATCCTGTTAATCTGTTTGCAGAAACACGCTTTTCAACAACAGAATGTAGAGATTTTCGGAATCGCTTAGCCTGTTACAAGTGCAATACTAATTTTCCGCATGAAGCATTTATAATGTAACAATTGGGTGCCTTTTTGGTGGGGGAGGGGAGTGGGATGATGGGGTTGCACAAGGTGAGGCTGTATAAGACAGGCGCCGCGCGGGAGGGGAATTGTGTTTATCTTCTGAGTGTCTTGAGTGCACAGAGCTGAAGTTCACTTGAGTGCTTAGTCTCGTTTTCCGAAACCTGGGATAGGCTCCACAGTTAACATTACAAAGTACAATGCAAACCATTATCAAACTTCAATACAAAAAGTTCCTCTGTGGATGTCTCTTCCCCATAAGTGGTCCTCGGCTGGGAGGATGAACTCAGGTGGAAGGAGAATTAGGTTCACTTGACTTAGGAACAATACAAATTCTGGTCAGTTTCATCACTATCGCTCAAATGCAGACAATTATCCTCATAGTCAGGACCTTCTTAATCAGCATATGTAACACGACCCCATCTTGATCAAAGTCAGTTGTTTGACTTGGACTACGATAAACCTTGTCATCTGTAGGTTAGAGCCCACAGGACAACAGACCTGTGTCTAATGTGCCCTATAGCATGCTCACCAAATCTTTTCTTGTTCCGACCCACTGCTTTCTGAGGGTTTTCAATAGCTAGGTCGGTAAGTTTGGCACATACTGTGGATGGACCTGCAGTTGCCTTTCTTTGACAGGTAAACCAAAAGTAATGTCCACGGGCTGTCTAGACTGCCTACTGAACATGACTTCATAAGGTAGGAATCCTATGGCCTCATTTTTCATACATTTTGAGGCATGTGTTAGAGACTTAACAGCCATGACAGTAACTATCCCCATAATTCTCAGAGTACCTAACATACTCAGGTTCTTTGCAGATTCTACCAGCAGTACAAACCTCTGCATATCATGAGCCTTAAAATCTAATGTTTGCCTACTTTTCGTGACATGGTCATGAAAGACATAATGTACCAGAAATATTTATTACAAGAACGTCTTTAGTATTGTAATGGTCAAGTTTCAATGACAAGAAATTCATACAAAGTAATTTCACCGGCCTTTTAGTCCAGACATTAACTACGGTGTGGCAGTTACTGGATGAGTCTTTTGTCTGGTGCCGCGTCAACAGCTTCTCTTATCATCAGCTGCTATCACCATTAGCCAGTAAAGCCTGGTCATGATCACAAGAGCGAAACATTTCTGTTGCGTAGCCAACAGGCATTAGCTCGGTAAGAATGACTGCTGCCTGATCTTTGATGAGTTACAACACCAGGCATAATGAACAAAAATGAAATGTGTTACATTTATTATACACTGACAGCTAGCTTATATTATACAAAATATTTTAAAATTAAAACGAAATGGGCATGCATATTAAAGTATGCGTGGTACAGTCCACGTGTTAATTTTTATCTTGTCGATGTCCCAGATCTTGGCTGCAGAGGGCTGTACTCCACTTGCAGTCTTGTTTTCCGAATCACCAGCCAACTTCACTCAGACGAAAAAAAACTGATCTGTATGTGACAATGCAAACCATCAGCAAATTTCAGAATAAACTTGGGACAACGCAAATAGTTATTAGGAATCCATACAGCCGATACAGTTCCATGCATGTGCATTTGCTATGGCATGAGACTCCCACACGCATGTAGACGTGCAGTCGTGCAGCACATGCGCTCCATCAACAACTCTGTTCATTTACAAAAACTATTACGTTTCTGGAAAATTACATCTTGGACAAAATCTCAACTGAGAAATACATTTCATCTGAACCTCAAACTAAACTTACAATTTTGCCTTAGTATATTCAGAATGAGTGATATCTGATAATAAATAATAATAATAATAATAATAAATAATAATAATAATAATAATAATAATAATAATACAGATTAATGGAACAACAAAATAAGGCTCCCCAAACACACTACACTGCCACTGGTTTTAACTTTCACTACACAAGAATTACTCACGCTGTCAGGTGACCCTGCGGAATACCCTCCATTATTAAGCTGACTCACCACAATTCTCATCATCAGGGGAAGCCGAAGTTGTTGTAGCACTTCCAGGACTCCAGATAAATTGAATAAATTACATAACCTTGCAATAATCTGACAGCAATATTTTCCATGCCAGCTTGAAGATGGAAACACATCTACTTTGCACAGAGCTTCTCCTGTCTAACTTTTGGAAAAACACCCGTAAAGGCAAACAAATAAACCAACTGTATATAGTAACCAAGGTAACATGGGGGTTAAAACATATGTGGCTCAGGCAGTGCAAGTGATTAAAAACATATGTACCACCCACTCTAACTAGCTTCACTACAGACCAAGTGAACATTCTCCAGAGCCTAGTTTGGAAGCCCGTCTTCTTCTGATTTCTCCACCAGAACCAATTCAGCCAGGAAACAATGTCAGGCCTGTCCAGGCAACAAGCGAGACCAAACAGGACAGGGTACCCGGAAGCCCCAATGCTTAAATTCATATAAGCGAAAATCTTTCATTTTGTGTCTTCAAAAAGGGCATGCACACTGTGTTTACAAAGCACAATGAAAAACACATAGTAGTCATTTGCACGTGCGCGTGCACACACACACACACACACACACACCACAGCCATGATAACGGCAGCCTTGGCCCCTCACTCCCCTCACCACACGCACCCCGGCCCACATAGGCTGGTGCAGAGTACAGTGTTACCTCGTCATAGACGGTGCACCTCCATGGTATCCCGGGACGCCTGACACCGAACTCAGAGATAAACAAGCGAAGTTTTAAAAGAGACAGAAAAAGGAGGGGGGCAGGGGCGTGAGGACTGAGCTGCAGCAGATGCGTGCGGCGGTAAGGTCTGGGGAAGCAGACGTGATGCACAGCCCCTGGTTTAGAGCCCTCGCTTGGGGGGGAGAGAGAGCGAGAGAGAGAGGGGAGGAAAAAGGCAGCGCCAAGTCTGTGGTGGGGGCCAGTCAGAGAACAAGCAGAGCCTCCCGCGCTGAGCCAGGCCCAGAGACACGCCACCCCGGCCACACGCACAGCGATAAGCGACGTCTCCCCCCCCCCCCATTCCGCCTGCTTCCTCACCTCACTGTTGGGCCTGCAGTGACTTGAAGGGCAGCAGCACCCCGACGACCCTTGGTTTGTACATTTGTTAGCCACCAACCCCTCTCCTAACGCCACCAACATGCCCCCCCCCCCCCCGCCGCTGATTTATAGCAGTGATAACTGGCCAGACCAGGCTGGGAGCTGGTATGAGAAAGCCCTTCTGAGCCTGTCATCTCCGCCAGGGAGGGAGGTGTGGCGAGGCTGGAGCGATGCCCACTAGCTGCATCACCGAAGAAGAGAGGCCCATTCAGGATGGCCGCCCCCCATCCCCAGAGAGGCTCAGAAGTCTTTAGGCACCCGACCTGAGGCCGCCAGATTGAGAGGAGCTCTGTCCTCCTGACAGACAGCGGCTGGACGCTGGCGAGAAACCGGGAAGCTGGCCAGATACAAGCATAAAAACATACAGCTGAATATGTAATAGGCTTATATGCTTATGTGTCCATTAGAAAGCCAAAAACAACCCTAAGCTGGCCTGAGCTGGAAAAATGACCCAACAGTCAGAGAAAACCAGCGAATAAAGAAAGAGATGCCTTTCAAATGTAGTGTGAACTCAGCAGGGCTGCCTGAACACTCCCGGCACCTGTCAATGCCTTAAGTGTGAACTCAGCAGGGCTGCCTGAACACTCCCGGTACCTGTCAATGCCTTAAATGTGAACTCAGCAGGGCTGCCTGAACACTCCCGGCACCTGTCAATGCCTTAAGTGTGAACTCAGCAGGGCTGCCTGA
>JAODJU010000014.1:18634013-18653544 GCA_026776725.1 Gnathonemus echidnorhynchus | reverse complement strand
GCTCTGGGCATGGGCGTGGCTAAGCGCAGGGAGGGACTAGGGCTCTGGGCATGGGTGTGGCTAAGCGCGGGGAGGGGCTAGGGCTCTGGGCATGGGTGTGGCTAAGCGCGGGGAGGGGCTAGGGCTCTGGGCATGGGCGTGGCTAAGCGCAGGGAGGGACTAGGGCTCTGGGCATGGGCGTGGCCATGGGGCCAGGAAAACTTACAGGTGGCAGCGGTCTCCTTTGATGCCTTTTGTAGTGCAGAAACACTTCCCGTTGCTGGGGTTACACATGCTGGCATGTCCGTTACACTTGCAGGCTGAAACGGAAAACCATGGTACAGGACAAAAGTGACTTTAGGCTCATGGCTGAGCGAGCGGCAGGAAGGCTAAGCTGCATTCAGATGTATGCAGGTCACCGTTTTGCCATTTCAATCCGAGCTCCTGCACAGTTGTGCCCAAGTTAATCCCAGCAGAACATTCTGTAATAGTGGATCCATTTTAAAGAACTAATCGGCTAAACAATGAGATTTTTTCTGTTCTTTTAGAAAGGTGCCTAGCAGCTACATGCATATAAAGTGAAACAGAGTATGTTAGATGAATTATCTAAGCCAGTGGTTCTCAATCCTGTTCCTGGAGGACCCCCTACCTGACTGTTTTCATTCCAACCCTACCGTACTCATGCTCAGATGGTCCATAAAAGGCTAATAATGAATGTGGCCGGTCGTAAGGAATGTGGGTTGGAATGAAAACATTGTGGCAGAGGGTCCTCCAGGGACAGGATTGAGCACCACTGCTATAAGCCCAGATCCTGAGGCAGGTCCTGCTCAGACTTGTGACAGTTCGGTGTTCAGCTGCCACACATGTCACCGGGAGAAGAGCTCCTTATACGGCACAGAATTCACCCTTCCTGTCCCCAGTTTCTCTGGCAGCACAGAACTTAGGGTGAACAGCCAGCCCATGGCATCCTCATGTCCAGGTTCATTAAGTAGCATCAGACACAGGTCTGACTGCCACTGACCTCAACAAAGGCCTCGCTCTACTGCATCTTTCAGCACTCGGAATGAAATCAAAGCACCGACGTAGCCCTTGGCCTGCTGGGGGTCATTTGTACGGTGGGATGCAGAAGGGTCATCCAGAGAGGAAAAGGGTTTTGAAGTGCAGCGTCCTTAATATCCCACATTGATATAGCTAAGTATACGGTATTAGCTATTAATTAAAATGCAATTTGGCTGAAGAGCAAATCTAAAATCAGTGACCAACCTTTGTTAGGCTATTTTTAATTTATGTCCCACTCATAAATCTTGCCCCCATTCGTACATCATCTTTGTTTACTGCTGCTTTTAATCTGATGGAACTGGATAGGCAGCAGCTGATTAAGAGCTGTGTTCAGAATATTACCCACCTTCCCGAAAGTCTCTTCCTTATAGTGTAAATATGGTCATTCTTAAATCTTAAGCAAAGGACCAATTTTGGACTCACTTTTCATCAAATGTGGTTCCAGCCATTAAGGAATTTCTCACATAAAGGGTCTAAGAAAGCCAAATGTAGCTCTTAGAACTGTGAACAATACCTCTCAACTCTACTACTGCGACTCTACTGTGTTTGACAAGTGTAAGTACATGAACAGTTACAGCAGTTTGAATAAAAGATCTGTTAATAAACATTGTCTTGTGTTGTTACTGCCTTCATTATACAGTTCAGGATGCTACTGCCAAATAAACGGAACAGGTTTTACTTGTACCTTTCCTCTAAATCAGTGTTTCACAATCCGGTCTGTGGGTTTTTGCTCCCTCCCAGATAGTTCACACTTTTGCTCCCTACTGTAAGCTGGGAGGGAGCAAAAATGTGGACTGCTTGGGGGTCCCCAAAGACCGGATTGGGAAACACTGGTTTAAATGAAAGGTACATGTAAAACCTGTTTCGTTTATTAGGCGAAAGCATCCTGAATCTGACCTGGCTCATTGGGCTGCTATCACCAGCTTGCAGTCAACACGCTGCTTCGGGTCTCTGACAGAAGCACCAGCGAAGCAGCGCTTCAGCTGGGCTCATCCTCAGCCTTCAGCCGAGGGGCTATAGTGTCGGGTGCAGGACTCACGTTGGCAGGTGCCCCCGTTGGTGGGGTCGCCATAGTAACCGGAGATACAGCTCTCGCAGTGCTTCCCCGTGGTTAAGTCCTCGCACTTCTCACACACGCTCTCGTTGACACACCTACTGTGTCCGTTACACTGACACACTGCAGAGAGACGGAAGCTGTGTTACTCGGTGGTAATGATACGCTGCTGTTTGTAGGAGCACAAGTTCAGGTACGTAGGAATTCCATTTTACCGTCTTATGAGACACACACACACACACACACAGCCAGAGTGGAGTTTGGCTTCAGAGTACAGGGTTAGCCGTCCATCAGTTACTGGGGTTAAGAGCCTGGCTCAAGGGCCCAACGGTAATAGGATTGAGGAAACATAAGGGGGGGGGGGGCAAACCTAGATGTATAAATCTAGGAAACAGACACGTATTCATGACCTGAGGATCATGCGGTGAGAGAAACATATTTCTTTCAAACTGAATATTCGTATAAGCATTCCTAGCGGGCAATGCACTGCAGTCTCCAAGGGACTCATTAGAATCCCTGCTTATAGACAAAGTAGACTCCCTCGGTCATCTGACATATATCAAGTTCACGTTTCTAAACTGCTAAACAGGTGAGGCCTTGATATACATTTAAATGCATCTGCACGTCTATCAAAAACAGGGAGCACACACATCCCAGCATCTGTCGGCAGCGTTACGGCTCATCTGTCCAATAGTGAGGCGTCGACGCTTCTGAGCATTTGCATTCTTAGCATGCAGACACCCGCGTTCGCATATTCATGAATATATGCTAATGGCAGCGACTGTCACTGAGCACAGCTGTGTGAAGGCGTGTCGTTAGTGCAGCTCACCGGGGCAATGGATGAAGGACCAATTGAACCTGTTCTCGTGCAGGCACATGGTGAGGTTGAGGGCTGGCTCATGGTAGGAGGCGGGGCTGGGGGTCTGCACCGGCCCACGATAGGAGCCCTCGATGCACTGGCCCCTGCCCGTGTTGCTGGGGTCAGTGCACCACCCACAGCCCGGCTGGTCCAGACACTGGCCGCAGGTCCGGTAGCCAGAGCAGTTTTCCGCTGGAGTGAGTGGGTCAATAAGGGACCAGTAAAGAAACTGAGGAAGCAGCACGGTGACGGAACGTTACAGAGACCAGGTTCGTGATCAGCACTGCAGCCACAGCTTCTGGAAGCAGAATCTTACACAGTGACTGCTGCTCAAAACTCTGCCCTCAAGTAACTAAGGAGCTCCATAAGAAAAAGAAACTGAGGGAACAGTAGATAAAGAGTGAATGCGGAGGCAGGCGGCGTGAGGCGGCTTACGTGGGCAGCTGTTCATGGTGTACCACTCCATGCACTGTCCGAAGGGGAAGGAGGCCACGTAGGCGTTGGAGTCCACGCACTGGCGCATGTTACTGCACCACATGCACTCCGAGCTGCTGCTGGTGCACTCGCTGCAGGTGGTGCGCAGTGCGCAAGGCGTGCGGCACTGTTTGGCACTGTGATTGGCTGTGGGTGAGAGGGGGCGGGGTGTGAATGTCAAATCCGATTGGATAAACATTCTTGCACATCAAATCTTGCACATTTTTTTTTTTTTTAAAAAAGCAGGATAATATTTTTATACCGCCATTGCACAGGGGATTGATAGCATTAAAAAATCGTAAATTAACAGGAACAGGAGAAGCAGCCAGAGCGCACCCACCTGGACGCTCGCACAGGCTGCCGTTCACAGAGTTGACGCAGGTGGCCGCCTTGAGGCCACTGGAGGCCGGCTCGGCCAGGTAGCCGCAGAAACCAGCGTCACTGGGCTCACCAGGCAGCCACTGCAGGGACGTGTTCGTGAAGGGAGACATGTCCTCCCAGCACCAGTACGAGATGTTTATCTTCCTCAGGCCCACCCAGGGAGTCACCGTGGCCTTGTACTGCAGTGATGGGAAGCAGAGGGTCAACTGGTCCACAGCGGAAGCCACAGCCCATGTACACTGCAAGTCAGCATCGGTACCGGGCACGGGGTGGGGGGGCAGCAGGCCTACATCCACTGACATTCACTTAATGGGAGTACCGGGCACGGGGTGGGGGGGGGCAGCAGGCCTACATCCACTGACATTCACTTAATGGTTACATCCCACGCAAAGCGTTTCATTATAAAGTCATATATTAGAAGTAACATACTCCCTTGCTGTCGAAAGACTAAGAATGATTCCTGTAGTGTTCATAGCCCCTGGGTAATTTCCTTATATTGCTCAAGAATTAAGTGACCGCTCAGTTTTGGAGAGCACAGATGTTTGGCCACCTCATCCTTTCCTCATAGCAGTGACAGGGCACTCGCTCTCTGCCAGCCTGACTGCCTCACCTCTGCAGGCCTGCAGCAGTCTCCACAGGATCTCTCTACTCAGGGGCATTCATTTATAAGTGGTACAGGGCATTTTTGACATTAATAATAATGTGATTTTTGTATTAAGTGCACAATGACATTCCTGTTAAGGTTTGGCTTCAGCATATAATAACAGTACATAAACATTATGCATGTAAAATTCTTTATAGTACACAGACACCAATACCTCCTGAATTTAATTAGAGACATGCACTTCTAGCATGACCATTATGAACCAAGAACCTTGGAGGTCTGCCTTAGAAGCTGCAGCCAAGGGGCCAGAACCCAACTCAACCGAATAAATAAAAGCTACAAGAATGCAAGAACAAACTGGAATTACACGGTCAACAATAACTGCTCCATAGTCTTGGCCATCAGGACCCTTTATCCATCACAACCCTAACCCCAGAATGTCATATCTTAAGCCTATAATAACCCAGCAGAAATAGACGTCTCCCCCTCTATTGATGATACAAGGAAGCAGAAGGGCAGTAAAGCGTCCTCGCTGCCCTGGATCAACATGCTAACCATCTACCGCCAATATTGTGCATTGCTCCCGCTGTGAACACTCCCACCATTGTTTCCGGTCCCATTAAAAATTAATTTCGGATGTGACAGTTGACCCGTTGCATGGTTTCAAAGATCACCTCAAACGTCACCTCATGTCCTTGACCCCTAACACTTTAGATACACGACCAACAGGTCAAAAGACAATGCTGTTAAAAGGGTCTTCACAACATCTGGCTCCTTCTCTCTCTTGGCATGTAAGCCATGATTCTGTTTGAAGATCTCAGCTCCACAATCACCATCATTAGGCCCAAATTCATATAACACAGATGGTCCCAAATGAAAATACGCTGCCTCCACTGCCACCACAACCATAACTGCCTGAGCAATAGGAGGCGCTGTGGCTGGACTTCCTCCAAAATGACTCAAATGTCTAAAAATGCACTACACCCTCCCACACCATACTTCACTCTGTACACAGCAATGAGTATATTAGATGGTCCAAAGACATCTAGAGACAGCTTTCCTCTCAGAGTCATGTACCAGGCAAGCATCCAATTTTCTCAATAATTTGCTATAGGCTAATTTTGTCATTTCTGTGCATTCCTTCTTTCATCTGTTAGAGCAGTATGCAATGTTTTCACCCTCATGTTCATGTTCAGAGTGATGAAACACACCAAGACGAGATCCAGGTACAACGGAAAGCACTCGGTGAATAAAATTGATTCTGATATTGACTGGAGATGCTAATCTGAACACCCGACAAGTAGATCAGCTAAGTTGATGTGGTATTAGGACGACAATTTCTGACACCTAAATCAGCAGCTAGTACTGTGTAGGGATAAAGAACCACACCAAAGCTGGGCAGCCAACCTGAGCCTGAGCTACTGTTTGATGAGATCCATCGCCATTCATTTCTTCAGCCAACCTGAGCCTGAGCTACTGTTTGATGAGATCCATCGCCATTCATTTCTTCTACTACTTTGCCAAACAGCAGAAGGTCGATTTCTGTAACACAGGGGTGCGAGATCTTTTTCCTCTCAAGGACAATTTCAATTTTTTCAAGCATCCTTCGAGGGTCATATTAAATTATTGAATACATAAATCGCACTAACCTGGTGCGATATTTTATTTTGTGTTATTGCACCAATTCTTGAAACCATTGCATCATTTTTTGATGAAGAGTTTACATGCAGATTTGTGGTAGATGATTTTGCATTTCCTGTTGTTTAAACCCCTGACTACTAGATAGTACTGTTGTAATCATATTCTTTTGCTGCTTGACCAATCCATTTCAACATAACATCGGAGACAGGAAAGAGCGTTAGGATAGCATTAGCGAACCTAGCTGATTTATCTGACCAGTAACATTACTGATGGCTGAGCCCAAAAGTGTTAGACTGGCTGTGTGGCACACAAGCTGAAATGTAGAATTATATTGGCAAGCAATTTAATTTAATTTTTTAAAATAATTTGTTTGTTTTTTTGTTTTTTTTTACTGATAGGCAAATATTAATTCCTTTGCTCAAGCTGCACAAAGTGTAGTGCCATGATATTGGATGTTACAGGGACTGCGATAAATGCAAATGCAAATCCCACTGTTCTGATTTCATAAAAAAGTGAACTTTTAACTTTTGAGTGAGAATATATTGCCTTACATTCAGTATCACGATATATCGCAACATCTTGAATCATAACCCATGTATATATCACAATGCCATAACCAGCTGTACTATTTTGTCATTTTATCGCATGAAAAAAGTAATTGCTCTCTAGATTTTTAGTTGCTTTTTTTGTATATATTAAATGCTTTGTGGGCTGGATCACATTATCTTGCAGGCCGTTCTCCACCCATACTCCTATAGCATGACAGCTGTCCCATGGCAGAAGTCAGGGGTCCCATGGATCAATTCCTTCACATTCACAGCTACCTTTAAGAAGAAGCACCAGAACCAATCCGAGCCCAGCAACATGTTCAGCTGACTGGTGCTTCAGACTTCAAGGGGAATTAAATGTTAATGCAAATTCAAAATGCCAAACACACATGCACAATCAGGCCAACTGTAGGACAATAAGCTTTATATGTGCATTTAAGGCTGAGGAAGGCTCATAAACACTCTCGCTGAGTCCGTAAAACCGCAATCAGCGGTGTGGACCACCAGAGGCCGACGTTGACAGACTGACATTGTTCCCACATCAGGCTCCTGACTCAACAGAACCACCTGTGACAGCAGCGGTGTGATGCTTGTCACTTCCTGTTAGGCTCCGTTTTCCCCACTCAACATCAATTTCCTGATTGACATCTCCCAAGATACCTGAGGAAGTCTGTAACTGGCCAATCAGCAGTGCATGGACATCTCCCATCAGCCAACCCCTACTACTGATGAAAAGAGTCCCTTTCCTACAAGCAGCCATGTGTCTATACAGCAAAAACAGAAAGGATCCAAATTCTGCACACCATAAAAACTTGATCGTACATATTCAACAAACATCTTCTGTCCATTATGAAAGTAAACTGTGGCGCTTAACAAAATTTAACATGATAACTGTCAAACCGACAGCCCAGCTCTGATGCTTTCACACACCCTCCATGAAAAGGCTTCCCAGGGTGACTGCAGGCTTACATGACGGACTCGTTCTCAGTCTTGCTCACAGGCGGACTCTGTGGGGGATGCAGCTCAAACAACAGGCTAGTTAAACTGCTACATGTCGGAAATGTTTCACAAATTAACTTGAATTTTCATCTAGGCCAGAAAAATGCGGAGATGCGCACAAGACCTATAGCAGCAGCCTCCAGGCGAGAATCGATTACCACATGGGTGAGGCATTCAAGCAGGGCAGAAGTGACATCGTTTGCAACAGTGTTTGCAGACTGCCCTTCTTTAACAAACCTTATCCAGCTCGCCAGCTAACTACCAGGTTTCATAGGTATGTTTGAGCAGGGAAATCTGCAAACTGTGCTCCAGACTGGCTCTCCAGGATGAGAACTGGGGAACCCAAGCTTACAGTGATGCATATTCTCAGACTCGGCGGTTACCTGACCAGCCTTGAGGGAAGTAGAACTGAGAGTCTACCCCAGGGGTGGGCAATCTTATGCAGAAGGGGCCATTTGGTGTGCAGGTTTTCACTGCAACTTCCTAATCAGATTACTAATTAGAGGACTGATTGGCTGAAGAGTCCTCACACCTGGGTTTGAACAGCTGACCTAAACGTTACCCCAAAAACCCGCATACACACCGGCCCTTTGCGGATAAGATTGCCCACCCCTGGTCTAGCCAGTTTGAAATATGAAGTTTCGGGGCTTTTTTATGGGACATGTGACTATTCTGCGGAGGCCGGGCTCAAACCTCCCACCTGATCAGAGGCACAGAGGCTAAGCCTGCTGAGCCGAACACTGTTATCAAAGCCGCTTACAATTCGTTGCCGACATGCACATTTCCCAGGTGCCTCCCCACGTGTCCTGGCAGGGAACAGTTGTTAGGCACTGCCAGGTTGGGACAGTAGCAAGTACACATCTGACAGAGCCCAGGCTGGCATGGACACACTGAGTCATGGTACCAAAAAGAACGTTGCAGCCTTCCATGTGGAACCCACATGGGAAAAAGTGCACAAGTGATATCGTACGCTCCTGCCAGGTCACTAATGGCCCATTCTACACTCAGCACTATGCTTTTACAAGGAAGAATGATTGTCAGATCAGCAGAAAGTACATCTCTGCATGTATGCTGGCTGCTCTGTGTTGAAATTCTCAGGCTTCGGAAGGAACATTCACCTGCCACCTCAGACACTGCTTTTCAGGCTCAAACCTGAAGGACTGAAGAGTAAGAGCCCTCCATTATCTATCCTACTCTGCAGCACTGCATGAACGCACACGAGGGCTACAGCCTGCAGCAGATGTGAAACATCATGACAGAAGGGCTGCTATTGGCTAATGTCTCCTGGAGACTTGCATCAGAGCTGCGTGCGACTAGGGGCTGACGACATACCCGAGGCCATGCCAGTCTTACCAGGACGGTCATGATCTGCAGTTCCTTCAGCACAAACTCCACCTTCTTCTGTGTGGTGAGGGAGGCCAGGACGGCGTTGTGGCTGCGGCAGGTCAGCTTGGCGTTGTCGTACGAGTCCTTCGCCGTGATGAACTTCAGGCAGGAGTTCCCGACCAAGTGCCAGCTCTCTCCACAGATGTTCTCTGAAAGAGGGCAGGAGAAAAGTCAGCGGCTGCCAGTTCTGCTGAAGTCCGAAGAGCAGAGACCACTAAACGGGCATCGGGGAGTTTAGCACACAAGTCACAGCATCAGAGGTTTGGAGAAACACTTGTGTCGGCAGATTACAAGGCGAAACTGGCGAGCGTGAACTTGTCCGGCAAGTACAATTTCTTTCTTGGTCAGCAATAGCTGCAGGCACCAGCACAAAGGTTAAGGAGCAGAGCTTTTAGCTTAAGAGCAGGCCGACGGTGCGGAGCGGCTACCGGGCAAGGCGATGCACTCCTGGTTGCGAGGCTCCCACTGGCAGTTCTGGTCCATGGCGCAGCTCTTGCAGCTAGTCTTCTTGCTGCAGACGTACTCAGGGTTGTCCTTGGGGCACATCTCATACTCCGCAATTACGCCCTGGGGACGAGACCACGGTGTGCCAGCAATCGTTAGCACCTTCCAAGCGACGCCCTTTGATCTGACATTTCAGGACAGCTGTTCTCGCGGATACAGCGAAGAACCTACACATATAGTGGCACCGACAAACAGGACGAATTCACAATAGTCTTTAAACAGCAATCGACTAGGTTTTCAGAAGCTTTTAATACTTCAGATATACAACAAATTACCTCTCAGTGCAACGAAAATGGCAAAAATGTGTGTAGATGGCAAGAGGTATCTGTCATAAGTGTGAACTTATAAAAAAAACTCAGAATGCACATCATACGGAGGCTGCTAAAGTACTGAGACACATATTAGTGATGGCACTTAAGGGGGGGGGTAGCTTTCACACCGAGAATCATTTTAGACTGAGGAACCGCCTGTTCTTTTATTAGCATCAAGACGCATGGTTATACCCACAGACACATAACACTTCTATTAAGGATTTATAAACAAATGAATGTTTAAATAATATATATATAGATATATATATATTTAACGCTTAACAGTCAGCATTTTTCCAATAAATCAAGTCAGTGATTGCTAAGCTAAGGTCTTCTAATCCCCTGTCAGAGAGGAAGTAATTATGTATGTTCACCATGGATCAAAGGGTGAAGTTCACCAGATCTGACAGAATTTCAAGTCAGCCTGACCACCAACATATTCAGCTTCCAAACTCATTCATCTCATTCAAAGCAAGCAGGTTAATTAAGAGCTCAGGCGGAACAGATATCTGGCATGAGCTGAGGTCAGCGTGGGAATGTATGTGTGGCCGGGGCCACGAGTCCACAAAGCCATACAGTATGTACACCTAGGGCCATAACACAGCTGTCAGTCTGGGGGCCCCGCAGGGCCATAACACAGCTGTCAGTCTGGGGGCCCCGCAGGGCCGTAACACAGCAGCCAGCCTGGGGGCCCCGCAGGGCCATAACACAGCAGTCAGCCATGGCCCCCCAAACAGCTGTAACAGCAGTCAGCCAGTGGACCCCTGCAGTGCAGAGCCCAGAAGTAAGTGATAATGGCATTTGTTAGTTCAGCACAAAAATGCAAGCGGATGGAGTCCATTTGCATAACCAGTCAAGTGAAAGCTCAAGGTGTCAAATTTCTACAGCGACGTAAATGTAGGCTATAGAAATATTTACATTTTTCAATTAAGCACACAAAACCAGCTGTGAAGCACAATGGGTCATTTTAGATAGCAGGCAAGCTGATTTAATGAAAGGTACGGATACAGCTTTGGTGAATATTCTGCTCCAACAGGGATGCAATTTTTTAAAGAAGTACGTTAGGAAAGAATCACACAAGCCACCACAACGGCATCCTGCTCAAATCAAGGCGTCCTGCAGTGTTTTTTATTTTTTAATCACAACTGCATTGTTTGGAATTTTATTGCAAGAAGGCCTAGACGCGGCCAGCCTGCTCTCAGTTAGGCAGGTAACATGGCTGAGCTAGTCACACTGTTGTACAGCATCATCTACAGGCTGCAGGTCTAATCAACAGGACAGTGTTTCCTTCGAAGTGTGATGTCAAACAAAGAAGCCTGCAGTGCACGAAAAAGCAAGCAACTGACATCACACACCGGAGGATATGTATGCTAGTCTTCAACCCCCCCTGCATGGGAGTTGTACCTTGGAGGGAGAAGATATAATGGGATTAACTTAGAGAAAGTGGTGTAAAATATCTCAGAAGCACAGCTCATCTTAACATCCTCTATCCAGAAGCCGTTTCAAGGTCATCCTCACTAGCAGAAGAACCTTGTACACATTAAGTGCAGTGTACAGTTAGGCAATACATATACTAGGAGTTTCATCAAGAATATACAGTAGTTTCAGACATACCACCCTGTTCACACTTCCCTTCCCTTCTTTCAGGGCAGCAATGCTATGGAGCAGAGTCAGGATGGGGATGGAGCTGTCGATGGATGCCAAGCCGACCCAGACACGGCGTGCTGCCATCTACCTGTGATTACGCCATTCATAGGTAAACCTCCCAAATCGAGGAAATAAGGGCAATTTGGGAAATGTACCCCGGTGAATCAGCCTGATGGTAATGACCAGCAGAGACCGCCCTCTGCCAGCTCACTGAGCAGCACCAGCACACGCACTTCACATAGGGACCACTGGGGGGCGCAGGACTCCCAGGACAGGAGCATGACCCTGGAGAATAGAGCTAAAAGCTCATATTACTGTAGTATCTAATGTTCACAAAGACTATTAACCATCAGTCATCGGTGCCTGTCTGGGTAAAGCGTCTGTTCTGGGGGGGGGATGGCGTGGCTGAGCCCACTCTCGCTCCCTTCTCTCAAATGAGCCTCGTTTGCTGTGAATCTCCTGGGCCAAACCGAAAAATATATTCCCCTGCCATCTCAGCAGGTTACATTACTAAAACAAGCTTAATGTTAGTTCTAAACGCAGAAAAAATAAGAACAAAATAAAGCAACGAGGAATGACTCGCTTCGCAAACCTGAACACTGATCAATATCAACAATAAACCACTTCAAAAAACCCAATAGCGTGATATATTGCTGCCATTACAGTACTGAAACAACATACTGACAATTTTTCTTAAGACCAAAACTACTCTTCGAGTAAGCATTACTGCCGTGTTTGAAAAAGAGGGCCCGAAATAACATGTCATTTACTCAACAGAGAGGTTTAACACTACACCGAACTGACCTGCCAACACAAACACGAATCCAAACTGTTAACCACAGTTCAAGAAACTAAAATGTCATACTTTTTCAATCTAGAAGTTTGTTTTTTATATCTGGTTCTTCGGTGGTGGAATACTACACCCCAACACGTCTTTCAAAAAACATCTTAACCATCTGCTCTAGGAACCTCAGTTAACATATCACCATTTATAATGCAAAAGTACACTCAAATCTCCAGTACAACATATACAATGGAGTAACAGACATGGATTGCTGACTGATTCATCATGTGACCCTCCCTTCTGTTTACAGTATGTCCCACTAAGGCTACAAGCATTTTCCTGATTTTTCAGGCTAGATTTATCTCTGATGGAAAATCGGATCAGATTGGCACTCAACCGTCCCCGGGGACCAGTACCCGAATCCCACACTGATTTTGGGTATTGCATTGGCAGCATCTTCACCCATAACCCAAAGGTCACAGCCTTCCAACCAGACGTGACTCACCGTGACAGTGGTGCAGTTACTGCTCATGGAGATGCACTGGTCAGCACACCACTGGCAGCCGTTGGTATTAGCTGTGCAGCTGTAGCAGTCTGTGTACGAGTCACACTTCTCGTTGTCGGCATCTATAAAGATGCAAACAAGACAGCAAGCTTAGTTCATTCACTCCGACAGGTTGCTTCCAGTAAATTACACATGAATGAGAAAAATAACCCGTCGATGAAACAAAGAACAGTTTTAGGCAAGTGCTTTGCAGCAGTGTACTGACAAAGACAAAACATTTCTGTGTCAGGCAACAGAAACACACATCCCAAGAAGCAAAAAATAACAGGAGCAACTTCTAATTCCTTAGTCCAGAAGCTGTGGGCTAAAATATCTTGTTTGATCCTCACTAGGACAGTGTGAGAGACAACCCTGAAAAATTGTCTCGTGCAGGAGAAAACATGGTTGATGAATGAGGACAAGGCCTCTGGGGGGCGAAGGTGAGCAGGGGAGAGAGCTTGTGGGTTGGTGGAGGAGCTCGACAAGCCCCAGACCATCTGCTTCCTCGACTGCAAATGACAACCCAAACATATAAATCCTCCTAGGAGGACCGCATGCGTGTAGCAAGGAACACACTGTATCTTCATAAAAATGTGGCAAGCCTGCCAGAGTGCATTAACTTATTCACTTTCTGAGCTTTTCATTTCATAAAGTCCCAGAATTACTTTCCAGTACAACTCTATACAAGGGAGCCTGCTTGTGCTTCTCCAAGACTGGATGCAACGTTTCCGGGACAAAGGTGGTTTTTTATTTTGGCGGGGGCCGTGCTGAGAACATACATGCTTTGCGGGGGCAGGAGGCCTGCACCAGACGCTCCTGGTGGGAGCTGGCATCCTCCCAGGGCAGACAGGTGCCCAGGCTGCTGTTCCACAGGCATCGGATTCCCGGCCAGGCAGAGCCGCAGGACGTCTCGCTGGGGAAGGCGGAGCAGCTCGCCGGGGTGAACGTGAGCACGTCGCTCAGCAGCAGGCTGTTAAAGCCCCCAAAGATGTACATGATGCTGGGGGGGGGGGGCAGAGGAGAGATAAACAGTGAGAGATGAAGGAACAGACAAGAGAGGTTAACAGGCTCAGACACAGGGGGCATCGACATCCCATATCAATGACAAAAGGGCTGTATTTCTCCCCAGTAATGGAGGGTATATTCCAGTCATGTGGGGGCAATTCCTTAGGGAAGGAAGACGTAGATAAGGAACATGGCAGATAAGTAATTAAATGGAAGGGGAAACATGCACCAGACCGCACGAGTAATTCAGCTGCTATACGGTAAAGCAGAAAACATACTGCCAGCCACCAGCAGCTCTGCATCAAACTTCACTGCACCAATAGCCAGTTCCCTGCTTTATGCAGAGGTTTTGTACATCTGTAGTACTGACATCACTATGCCACATGAGGAAGCAGGATTAATTACTACAGGCTTACACATCACATCCAAAGAGTACTGTGCTATTTAGCTAAAGCCCACAAATGCCTTTTAAAATAAAAATTAAAAAAAACAAAAAACTTTAACATGTTCAACTTTAACATGACGCATGTTACACACTTTGCAACAGAATTCAAATGTTTATATTCTGGGTTAATTTCAGGAAAGAGACCATGCTTTAATTTTCAATCAGTAATCCCAATGGATTTCAACTGCTGTGTGTGCTTGTCATTTAGAATAAAAACCTTACCATCAAAAATCTAAATGTGAAAATTGCTGCACTGTTATTAATTTATTATTATTTATTAGATAAAAAGATAAGAGATCACAGTGGTATCATAATGTGTAATCTTATTCTAATCCACCTTTACTGGTATTAAAGTTTAATGTGACATTAAAGATTAGAGTCAGAAAGGAAATCATAATTCATAATTAACCACAAACATCCAAAAAGAGAACGCACCCATTGCTGTAAACTGCAGAGTGGCCAAAGCGGTTGACATCGTGGTAGAGGTCTGGTCGAGGCAGTACTGACCATTCATCACAAGCTGTGGGAAGAGGACGGTCAACCAATGGGACACGGGAGCCATTAAAACTAAATAATCCCAGCAATAACAGCAACAGGCCAGCAGCCCTCTCTAAATGAAATCCCAGCAGCCATGCAGAAACAAGTGCAGTGAACGGAAGGGAAGGTGCCACACTGTAAAACAGCTTCATATGTTCGGTGTCTTCTAAGTTTCATTTATATTTCCCAGTTGTTGGGGAAGCACAACCCACCCCCCACCCAGCCCACAAAAAAAGGATCACGTTATTAAAAAGCTTTTGAGGAAGCACAAATCCTCACTCCATGGTTTCACAAATTTGAGCATGTTCAGCTCAACATACTACAAAGCAGAACAGGCTAGAGACCAACACCACAAGCACATGGTATCACAGTACAGCACAATCAGATTTTGATCACAGAGGTCATTCGGAACATTACAGGGTAAAAATGCATGCCGCTGATAGACCACTTTAGCAAGGCTGCTACTGATTTTTTTTTCTACCGTGTCAGAAAATCCATAACTCAATTTTTATAACAGTAGCAAGAAACTGTGGGCTAGGGGTGCCTTTTTATTGGCATGACACTGGGGGTCATAACCCTATCAGACCCAAGCTGGGTACGTGTCATTATCAACATGTTCAAAGGTGTGCGGGGGTGTGTGTGTGTGTGGGGGTGGGGGCTCGCAGATTGCAGCCAGTTTGCATCACCGCTGGTTGGGCCTGCAGCTTTTCCTCACAAATCCGTAAGGCCTATTCATCATCAGCGATTCGGCCATGTGCTTCACCTGCATCTCCAACCAAGATCTAGGAAGCTCAGCATCTGACAGGTCTGCAGCCAGGCTAGTCTGAGCACCCAAAGGCAGCGGCTTCCCAAGCCTGAGCCCAAGTTCACCAGAGTCACATACTATGCATGCAGCTTCACTCACATTCTTGAATCTTGTTTGTTATTCATCAAAAGCCCAATCTTGTAAAACTAGGCCAAGTCATTTTCATTACAGTTTAAAACTTGTAGTGGACTCTACAGCTTTCACAGCCTGATTGGTGTGTTCACACTGCCCTCTGCTGGGCAAAGCCAAAAAGTACCTCGCTCCAAGTAGTATTGCAAAAAATAAAATGAATACTATATGTCACTCAGACAAAAAATAATAGTTTATTAATATATCAAAAAATAAGTAATCAACTTATCTACTGTGACCCAATCTTAAACAGTCAAACTTGTGAATGCTTGTGAAGACAAAGTAATCCACCAGAAAAGGAGTGCAGGAAATATAGGGCAGCACAGTTACTCTGGCAGCACAGTTACTCTGGCAGCACAGAACAGCAGCGGCATTCTACATGCAAGGCAAGGCTCCGTATCCTGCCTAAGTATACAGGGCTCCACTTCCAAGCCAGCAAAGACCAGCATCATTAAATCCAGAACAACTGCCCTCTCAGGGTTAAGTATTTTTAACTCAGAAACCCTGATGTACTCTAATAAGGAGTAACTCACCACTTAGTTCCATTAAAAATAAGGAAATTGCAGAGAAGCTATCTGAGGGGAAGCCTAATAACATAACAATCACCCTGGCTTGAACACAAGAACTAAAAACAATCAAAGTGTCTGCTGTAATGGGGCATAGACACTCCACCTACTGTGAACATACACTGCCTGGACAGAAGTATTGGGACACACCTCTTAATCACCGAAACCAGGCCTTTGATTCAGACCCATTGCCACAGGTGTATAAAATCAAGCACCCAGCCATGCAGTCAGGGTTATAAACATTTGTGAAAGAATGGGTCATTCTGGAGATCTCAGAGAATTCAAGCGTGGTGCTGTCATAGGATGCCACCTTTGCAATAAGTCATTTTGTGAAATTTCTTCGCTGCTAGATATTCCACGGTCAGCTGTAAGTGGTATTACTGCAAAGTGGGAGCATTTAGGAGCAACAGAAACTCAACCACAAAGTGGCAGATCATGTAAAGTGGGGACAAGGGGGGTCACCGAGTGATGTGGAGCATAGTGTGGAAAAGTCGCCAACGCTCTGTTTACTCGACCTTCCTCTGGCATTAACCCCAGCACAAAAACAGAGCTTCATGTAATGGGCTTCCATGGCCGAGCTGCAGCCTGCAAGCCTCTCTTCACCAAGTGCAGTGCCATGTGTCAGATGCAGTGGTGTAAAGCACACTGCCACTGGACTCTGGGGCACAGGAAACGTGTTCGGTGGAGAGACGGATCACATTTCTCTGTCTGACAGACTGATGGATGAGTCTGGGTTTGGCTGATGCCAGGAGAACATTACCTGCCAGACTCAACTGTGCCAACTGTAAAGTTTGGTGGAGAAGAGGTAATGGTATGGGGTTATTTTTCAGGGGTTGGGCTAGGCCCCTTAGTTCCAGTGTAGGGAACACTTAATTCCCCCAAATTCAAATCTGGCCTTCTATTCCAAATCCAGGCCTTGTTTTCAGTCAGTTCTCCCTGGTAGTTAGTGATTAATGATTCTGACTGGTCACAAGAGCTTCACATCTGGTTCACAGGTAAAGGAAGGCTCAAAAATAAGCAGTGCTTGGCCCTTGAGGACCGTGATTTGAATAGCCCTGACTTAATGCTTCAGCATACCTAGACATTTTGGACAATTGTATGCTTCCAACTTTGAGGGAACAGTCTGGGGAAGGCCCTTTTCTGTTCTAGCATGACTATGTCTGGCTCCATGCCTGGCTCTGTATGAGGACTTCATTTGCCCTGCCCCCCATGCCCGCCCTGGTACAATCCATAATGCTCCTGAAATGCATGGTTGTGCAGCTCACAAAAGACCAGAAATGCATTCACAGTACATGGTCTGCTTCTCTGAATAGGCTGAGAATCACAAGCACAAAAACAGGATAAGCAGCTTGGGTTTAAGAGTTGGATAGGATTATCCATCTTTCCTACAACTGACGCATCATCTCATTTTCTTGGATTTTTCAGGAAACCCCAAACCAACACTGCCTGTGGTGTTGAGAGATGGTTTAATCCAAAAGATCCATGAGAATCCAGACACGCCGCAGCTGAACGATGGAACCAAATAATTAATTTCATGCTGCAACACAAACAGATGGAGCCCCTCTCGGAGAGCCACACTCACCCAGGTCATAGGCCATGAAGTCGGAGGAGAAGCACTTGGCCCCGTGGCTCATGGATGTGTCATTGTGCGTGTTCCCGCCAAACACCAGCATGGTGCCACTCACGATGATGGCTGTGTGCAGGTAGCGGAAGAAGCCGCTGTCTTTCAGGATGGTCCTGAAAAATAACAGCCAAATCCGGGAGCTATGAGCCAATGAACCAACACCAGCTGCGTCAGAAAACCCAAACCACCATGTAAAACCGTAACGCCTGCCAGTACCAGTAAACACTGTCCTTTCATTTGCAGTTGAAAGACAATTCATTGTAGCCACATGCATGCTAGCTTGCTGTCTACTTGTAGCCACATTTGTGTTAGCTTCCTATTCACTTGTAGCCGCACTTATACTAGCTTGCGATTCATTTGTAGCAGCACGCGTACTATAGCTCGCCATAGCGCAGTGGCTGAATCTGCAGAAACTCCTCACAGCCATACTGGAGCCTGTACTTGTTTCCCCCAATCAGAGAAATGACACACCAGATGCACCAGCTGGCACCCAACCACTGCCCAAGTTGAATGTGTCCTATCGATGAACCAGTAGGGCTGAAACACACTGGTAGTTAGAGAGACCGCTCCAATAGCCTGATGCAGAATGCATCCCAGGCCCCAGGCTTCAAACACTGTTTGCATTAACAGATGGCCACAGGTCCACCTTCTCTTAATAAATAAATAAAAGAGTCAAGGCTGCAAAAGAACAAAGTAATTTCCTTCCATAGATACCATCACTTTATCAGTGAGGTGGATTAAGGTAAGGGATCATCCTTCAATAAAGAAACACTGCTTCTGTTCATGTTAATACACTCATAAAATGTTGTATTTTAGGGTAGCTAAGTCGCTGTCCTTGTTTTGGTTCAGATACTTTCCACTAAGTGCAGACGGTTCTAAGACTCAGAAACGATTCCGGTCACGAAAGTGGACTGCATCAATCACTGACTGAGGGACTCAGGGGCCCTAGGATGAATAAATTGGTTCATTCACTAAACGAGGGAAAGGAATCAGCAGGGATTTGATGGAAAATCCCCAGCAGGCACATTGGTTTTCCAATACTGAGCTCCACCTATCAACACCCCAACCACCTGGACTGCAATGGTTGATTTGCCATGAGGAAAAAAGGGCAAAGCAAGAGAAGACAAATCAGTGGACCACACCTCAGCTGCTCTGTGCAACCCCAAAGGTGCGAGGCTTCTAGGAAAGCACAGGTACAGAACATAAGACAACAAGAACCAAGAATGCACAATAAAAATAAAAAAAGACAAAAAGACAATAACAGACAAAAGAGCATGAAAAAGCGTATACTCAGGTAATTACATTTAACTTTCGACTAATTGTTAAAATTGTTTCCCTATTGCATGACTTACAGTTCTATGTTATATAGTTCTATATTACTGGATGTCAGTGACGCCATCCATAACAGGGTCCTGGACTTCCAGAAAGGCAGACCCCTGGTGGTGAAGATGGGGAATTAAAGTTCATCCCCTCTGATCTTCAACATAGGGGCCAAACCAAGAATGCTGGCTGAGTCCGAGGCTGATCAGACTGCGGGGGCAGATTTAGCAGCGACCGCAGCATCAAATCTGCTGGTGATACTACACCGATAACGGAATAAGGCGACTGGTCAGGCAGAGTAGTGCCATGACGACAACCCCCCCCAC
>JAODJU010000014.1:18599902-18619157 GCA_026776725.1 Gnathonemus echidnorhynchus | reverse complement strand
GGGGCCAAAGAGGATGGACGCCAGATTGATCTGAAGATTATACAACCGCCACACTGAACCTTGACGCCTGGAAGTCTTCCCCACTCCCACTGCTCTGGGCAAGCGGGCACAAAGTACCCATCGTGGGCAGCTGGGGGGGGTCATGTGACCTGTCATAGCCACACACTTTGAAAGCGGAGACTAATGATGTTTCTCAGTCAGATGACAGCACATGACTAGTTAACATTTCTCAAAATACGTCATAAACGAGCTTAAAATAGTATGGATTGTATTTGCTGAAAATAAGATATTTGATGTGAAACATTAACTTTTGCACTAAAAATACTTGCATAGTTTACATAAATGAAGCAACTTGTGTACAAAAATGAAAGGAGCGAAGGTTCAATGCAAAATTAAAAAATAAAAGCAGAGCAGGGGCATGTTTCCCAGAGTAATTTGATTTGACAGTCAGGTACTGATTACATACAATGTTGATACAACTAATAGGCTACTTAAATATATATCACACTAAATAGTTAGACATTATGATCTTCCGGACCTTTGCTTCAAGAAATTTTCTCTAACTGGACCTCTTTAAATTTTAGTTGAATACCCCTGTTATGAACTATAAAAAGGCTATTATGGTCTCTTCTTATAATTCACACTGATATTCCAGACTGATGAATGATCAGTAATCATTGTCTAGGTCAGAGACTTAAAAAAAAAGTGTCACTCTAAAGTTCTAACACTTTAGTAATCAAACCACATTAAAATTCTGAATGCTTCAATCACCAAGGTCTAGCCAACACCTATGTTTACAAGATCCAGAGCTCAGTCTTGGCCATGCTTGGCCTCAGCATCTCTGAAAATAGGTTTTTGAAAAGTGTATGTTAACAGCTGATTTAAAAAATAGATTGACATTCTAAATTATATCAGGTTATTGACACTGAGTTTGTGCAGAATGTGCTTTGGGATAAATGTTTTTTACACATAAAAATGTCAAGGCATGTCAGACTACTTGAAAAGTGGCTGAGAGGCATCAGACTCCAGAGGGTTAATGAACGCATGCTCATTGCTCCCGAGCTTCTCCAGGCCTGTCTGGGTAGTGGTGAGACAACTATGCCCCCCCCCAGCACACCTTCATATAAGACAATCCTTCATGACACCAAGAACTCATAAGAAGCTGATAAGGGATGGATCTGCCTTCTAAAGTAAAACACAATGCATGAATGGTTTTTCACCTTCCCAACCTCTCTTTCTTACCTCGGCCTCACACAACAATTCCAACACCACTGCTTCTTCTAAATCTTCGAGCCATGTGCTTTTCAAGTGAGGGTGTGCTGGTTAGCTCAATGTAGCCATCCACCTACCAACAGATGGCGCTACACCGCAATGAGAGGGAGAACCGCCAGCTGTCCGACCCACCTGGGGAACCTCTGCAGGGGCAAGAGACACTGAGAGCGGAGACTCAGTAGGGAACGCGAATAGCTATGATACAACCTGAACTTCCTGAAATTTCTCATACTAAAAGTATGGCAGTTTAATTAGAGATCCTATAACAATCTCATTATAACCAAGACAAATGATATCACAGGAAGATGCTTGTTTTTTCATGGACATACGGCTGAAACCAACCATTAAGTCACCTCTCCAATTTCAACTTAGAGGACATCTTATGAGTCAGACGATACCCTGCAGGCTCCAGACATGTAAGAGTAATTATCTTTCTAGCACATGCTAGAGTCCAATCCTTGGCACCGGAGTGCGCTGTAAATACCAATAATGCATCACTGGCCACAACTTCCAACAGCGCAGGACTTTAGAATTACAAAGCCCAGCCTGTCGGTTCTGAAGCACCACCATGTACTTCAGTCCTTCATTTATTTATTAATTCAGTCAATCAGGGGCACAACAGACTCGAGCTACAAGGAAAATAAATATTACTGCAACTACTTGTGTTTGTGAAAAGAAAGTTGTAATTTCCATCTCCCATTAAGCCTTGGAGCACTGCAAGTCTCATTAAGTCACTGAGAATGGGTCCAGAAAGACCCAGAAGCAGCTCACAAAGGGCCCAAAACGACCCCAAAACACATTGCAGGCTCCTGATTCTGAACCAGGGCTGGCACCGTAATACCAATGAGCAAAGCACTGCTTCCATGCCAACCCCCCAAGAAGGGCGCATGTAGAGCTGGCTGACGTTGAATCAACTTAACGACATGCCTACGTGACATTTTCTCTAACTGGACCTCTTTAAAAATAAAAAACAAAGTGCGTTCTACGCTTACAGCACAAAACAATTAGAGTTACCAATATTTTCAACAGGACACCAAGGCACATTCAGCAGGTGTAAACTGAGAGAAACACTGCATCTCTCCAATCAGCCAATCAGCGTGCCAAGGTGGCCATTCAGAGCAGGAGGTGACACCAGGTGGCTCAACTCAGATTTGAGCCCCGGCAACTGGTGGCTGGCAAACTATTGAGGCAGGAAGAATGACAAAAAGTATAGTTTTGATGTCTCTGCCAGCTTCCCTGCCAGTGCGTCATGGTTGCAATCTTTCCAGCTTCCCTGCCCGGACACCATGGTTACAGTCTTGTCAGCATCACCGTCCTGGTACCATGGTAACAGTCTTGCCAGCTTCCCTGTTAGGGAACTATGGTTATAGTCCTGTCGGCGTCACAGCCCTGGCACCATGGTAACAGTTGTGCCAGTTTCCTTGCCTAGGCACCATGTTTACCAGCCTGCTAGCCTTGCTCATGGGAATCACTAGTCATGGGTACAACCCAGGACGGGGGGCCAGCCCATCGCAGGGCACCCTCACACACCAGTCACTCACACGTGCACACCTATGGGCTATTTAGTAACTCCAATTAGCCTCAGCATGTCTTCGGACTGTGGGGGGAAACCAGAGCACCCAGAGGAAACCCCACGACGACACGGGGAGAACATGCAAACTCCACACACATGTGACCCAGGCGGAGACTCGAACCCGGGTCCCAGAGGTGTGAGGTAACGGTGCTAACCACTGCCGCCCCTGCAATTAAATTCATTTTTCAAAACAGGGGGTAATTCCTCCCTTAAATGCTTCACATAGGGAGGATTGATACAGTTTTGGGGTATGGAGGGGGATACTTCTTTACTTCTTGTGAGCTTAACTGCAGGTCTTGCCTTGTCCTATTACCTCACATTGGATTTCATCACTCTCCTCCAATGTAAGGGATTCTCTACAGACATTGCTGTAATTTGTCATCTCCATCTCCTTCTCTCCTGTTGCTCATTTCTTTGAGCTGCATCACTGTCCTTAGTCCTTCTTTTGCCGGCTCCCTTCTCCTGTCTCTCTTCTTTCCCTGTACTCTGTCTCCTCTGCTTCACCCCTTTCCGTTTAACAGCAGCGGTCAATGTTTGCATGCCTTCCACTTCCTGTCGCTGAAATATGCATGCACGCTAGCAGGAGGTGCTGCGACTGCGGAGGGGGCTGTCACTGCCCAATCCATACCACCTGGCCGATCAACACCTCGCACATCTGCACGTGCATTTCTGAGCATGGACACACCCACATTACATTTCCTGGCACAGCCCGATCCATCCACACTGAAGTTTTGCAACAAGCCATACTGGTCAACATTCACAGCACACTGTACTGGTTGCTTGTTTTCGAGAAGTAGCGTTAATGATTCCGCTGGATCATTAACGTGGGGAAAAAATGCGTTTTCTTTGCTTGTCATTTTAAAGTGTTCGCTGCATTTATCTATTTCCAATTTTTGAAAAGACTGTTACCTAAATATTCCATATCTGAAATATCGGTTTATATTTCCATCAGTTAAAATTGCTCCTATCCAGTGATATGGTATTTCGGTATGCTCTGCCACACCTTTGGTTCATTCTGAACTGAAATATGAAGTTTGGCATATTTTGAGTTTATTGCAGCCATATTTACATCACTCTAAATCAGTGGGATCAGAAAAAAAAATATTATATTTGGCTGACTATCCCATACTGGGCTGGTGGCAATCTCTGAGAAAAGTCTGTTAAATGAACATGATGTCGTGAAAAGAAATATTAACTGGATCAGGTATCCATTTCCCAGCAGCATAGCTGGAACCATGCAGTTATGATGCAAGTGTTACCCAGAACAAAAGTTTGAACTATCGAGGAAACTACACTGGTAAGCATAAGTGCCGGATATGAAACAGTGTGAAACAAAGTGGCACAAATCAGACACAGCTGTAAAATAAGCCATAAAGTGTAATGCTGTGCGTACAGAGACAGGCGGAGTGCAAATCAGACAGGTGACACGCGGTGACAAAGGCTCGTAGATTTGTAGACAGATGGAGAGCGAGCATGCATTCTGCACGAGTGCGAAACTGGCTGAACATCATTAGACATCACTGTAAATGGGTGAGGGAATTTCCTGCATTATATTTACTGGATTTGTGGGAATCGATCAAATTCAGCAAAAGTTAGGGAAACCCGCTTGTGCAGTACCTGAAGGCGGCCAGCAGGGGGGCGTAGATGGAGTCCCCATCATACACATAGAGGTGATCCCAGCTGCATTCTGTGGCAAAGTGGTTGAAGCGCAGTCTGAGGATGGTGTTGGGCCTGAATACGAAGAGACAGTCAGTGTACAGACACCCTCCACGGAGAGCCCTGATTCAGGCATTCACACATCCAGCAAGCAGGCCAAGGACACCCAAGGCTCCCTGACAAGTCAATTAAGATGTTATCTGAGAGTCTTTTAAAAACATCACCACCCAAAAGTGTCCAGGTTGTGTCCAGTTGCTTGTCTCCTGAACACAGAATTCCTGCTAGGTACCAAACTGGATAAAAAGTCATGCTCCTTGTTGATTGAAATGGCATCCCTTTCCATTTCAAAGTAAGACATCAGACAGTGGTGCTGCTTCTCACTGGCTGCAGTCTGTCAGCGTGAATATGGACAGGGACAGCATTCAGTAATCGGGGTAACCTAACCTAATGTAAGATGTGGAGGCAGTGGGGCGGAGACCCTGCCCGTCCCTGGCTGCCCCAGAGCCCACAGAGTGCACCATTCCTTAGCCTATGACCCATACAGAACAATATGCACCATGGATGAGGGGTTTCCCACCAACAAGTGGACTTTTACTCAGCTTTGCCTGCTAAAGACTGTCTGGTGAAACAACTAACATGAAAAGATACTAAAATGACTGACTAGCAAATGATCGACTATATCCAAACACACTGGCAAACACAGGCCTGAAACTCACTGTCCCTCGATCAGCCACGTGCACTTGGTCTTGTACTTGTAGTTCCCCGGCCCGTCGGTCAGAAACCCAGATGGGCCCGTCAACCTGTGGGGAGAGACGAGAGGGGAAAATCAGAGCTGTTCCTACACGGTATGCAGAGTTGTGAGCCACGTACTTAGACACAGACAGGCAGGCCGCCAGACAGATAAGAGACAGACAGGCAGGCAGAGACAGACAGGCAGGCAGAGACAGACAGGCAGACGGGCAGGCAGAGACAGACAGGCAGACGGGCAGGCAGAGACAGACAGGCCGACGGGCAGGCCAAGACAGGCAGACAGGCCGACGGGCAGGCCGAGACAGACAGGCCGACGGGCAGGCAGAGACAGGCAGACAGGCCGACGGGCAGGCCGAGACAGGCAGACAGGCCGACGGGCAGGCCGAGACAGGCAGACAGGCAGACGGGCAGGCTGAGACAGACAGGCCGACGGGCAGGCAGAAACAGACAGGCCGACGGGCAGGCAGAAACAGACAGGCTGACGGGCAGGCAGAGACAGACAGATGGCCTGAAAAGGTCACCATGCAAAACACAGTATTTTTCCATTTGAAGCAAATAAAAAAAAATTAAGTGTTTACAGTAAATTAAGAAGCAGCCTCCAAATAGCCTAATAGGAATCAAACGTGCAAGTTGGAGCATTTCATCTCTGGTTTGGTAGGCAGCAATTAAAATATGAAAACTGAAGATGCACCCTTTACAGCTCAATATATAAAAAACACTCAAGATGAAAGTACTATTAAAATTCAATTAAGTATATTGGTGGTAAACATAGTATAAACACAATATTAGCACAACAAAGACGCGGGAAGACGACAAAAAAAAAAAAGAATCAAATGACTGGAGAATGACAGTAGAATGACTACAAAGTGATGTCAGTCCATCCTCCCATCTAACCTGCATCCCACATTAATTAAAATTCAAACACCCGACGGCATTCTCTCAAACATTAGCACCAAAAGCCCCACGCTCTGATTTCATATACATCCTGTGCTCTTACCAGTCATATTCAACTAAAAGCCAAGAGGATACCGATAACAGTGGGTAGAGGTTAACACAAAACCACAAAAACCATGAGGGGAGAAAGAGACGGTAACCGGCCAGCTCTTTCCCACAATGCGCAGATCCTTGATTCCTCATGGTTCTTTATGGGCGCTGGAGGCATGGAGACGATTTGTATGTTTCTGCCATTTTCCAGCGATGTGGAATACAGGGTGTATTACCAAAGTGAAGCGTTACAGCCAGGCATCTTTCATAACTGCTTATGCAATACAAGGCTGCTGTGATGCCGGAGCTCATCTCAGGGGACGCAGGACACAAGACATGGGATTCCTGTGAGGAAAGGCCCTTCTATCACAGGACTCTCTCTCTCTCTGTCACAAGGCTCACAGGTGAACTGGTGTCTCTGCCCAATCACCTGTTTTTGAACCGCAGGATTATGCAGGGAAAACCTGTACAGACACAGAAAAAGTCCACACATACTGCTGGGAAAAGCCTCCCAACCCTGGAGGTGTGAGGCTACACAGCTACCCACTGAGCCACCTTTCAACAGAGAGAGATCTTTACAAGCCCTTAGCGTTTAACAGGCTGACTAATATTCAGCTTTAACAAGCCTGCAGATATAATCAAGCAAGACGAATAATTTAAAAAAAAAAAAAAAAAAAAAAAACGGCAGTATCCTCAAGTTTTTCTTGTCTAAGCAGTCAAATGAAATAGTATTTTTCTGGTATGGATGCTTTGAAGGAAACAGAGTAGGCTTGGTTTTTTAATTCCCATTTTTTAGTCGTAACATTCTGTAACTGGACTGATCACCTTAAGTCGATGATGTCAAGCCAACCATTTTTAATGCCTTGACCAATTTTATATACCTTAAATCAAGCAGTAAAGCTGAATGCTGCTGAATTAAAAAAAAAAAATGATTTAAAAAACATTTTAAAAGCTGCCCATTAGAAATCTTGATAGCCCATTTATCTCTACTACAGCCAAACATTTACAAAAGTGTTGTGTGGCAAACCTGGGCTCATTCAACAAAACAGCAAACAGGGAATGCTGCAAACCAGCCCGAATCTGACAGGGGATGCTGCGAAGGGAATCGGGGGAATATCAGGCTCCCAATCTGTAACTGATTTCACTCAGGTCCTTTTTCACAGCGAGATGCTGAACGAGTCTGGGCAGCTCAGCTTCAGCTGGATAGATGATAATCCTCACCTCAGTCCTTCACAGGGCGTCTGGCCAGGAAACTATCCCTTTGTGTCAGACTGCAGGTGGGCCAGCTGTTGTGGGGATTATGCTAATTTTTCCTTGAACTGAATTTTACCTCGTGACTTCAATGCTAAACAATGCTCTGCCTGTAAACCGGAAAGCAGAGGCTCGTCTGTGAACAGTCCCCTATTGTACGGTATAGCACTGATGCCCAAGAAGCCGCTCTTCGCTCTTGTGGAAAAAGCCTATATGACTGCCGATGGCAGCTCGGCTACGAGGATAGCCGGGGGGACTGGATATAAAATAAGCAGAAAAGCAGATGTTTGATAACAGTCTGTATGAGCTGGAGGCTGACGGAGGCTGACGGAGGCTGCAGGCTGTAGGATGTTTCCTGTCCACTCACGGAATCCCAAGACAGAGCTGCTGTCACACAGCTCTGCGTGAGCAGCTTCCCCGGGGCAAAGGTCACCACGGCAGAGAGAGCAGAAATAAGCGCGGAAGGTCAGTCTGGGCCAACCACGCTTCGCGAACCCACACATCCGGAATTTGAATTCCTAAACTGCACTTGTGTTTCGGATAATAGCCACTCAGGAGAAAAACGTGCCACGACCTCGGGTCAGGAGCCCAGCCCATATCCATGACACCGGCTGCCACCACACTAGAGCTGCAACTAATGATTATTTTGGTAGTCGACTAATCGTTCAAAAATTTTGTTGATTAGTCACGATTATTTCATGCCTGACTATTTCGATGCCTGCGACCTGTGGTTACACATCCTGTTCTGGGCTCCAGTGCATGTCTTACCTCATCTGCTCACGTCTGTCAGTTTGTTAAATGTGTTTACATCCACGATACACTCAAAATGGGGAATGGGGGCGTGTCAGATGCAAAATCCGCGTCGACGATTTTTTGTAGCCGACGTCGACGATTACGTCGACTAATCGTTGCAGCCCTACACCACACCATCAATGGCACAAGCTGAAAAAGGGGACAGGCGCCTCCCAGAGGCCACTGTGTTACCGAATCCTCTACACTGGGAGCAGAATGCATGTGAGCAGCTCGGCCTAAGCAAGGCGAAGCTGTGAAATACCAATTTTTATGACGGTAAAGGTCACCCTGGTATGAGCCAACAAGCCTCCCCTTCTCACTTGTCATCTGGGAGGTTAATCGCAGGCAGTAAGTGCGACAAGCTAGCTGAGCACAGGAATACAGCAAGGTGGGGGCAGTGGACAGCTCCTCGGATGCCCTGCCGACCCGGTTCAGAGCCCCCGATGTACTCCGTGACGTCAAGCCCCATCCTTACCACAGCACCCTCCTGACGTTTATTAAAGAGGGGCTCGAGTTTAACCCTGGGGCCAAACGTTACAGGAAAATGGACGTTTATTCCCGTGTTTCATAATGCATTTCACACCCATGCCTTTGAACAGATGAAACCCCCCAGCTGACTCATATCTGTGCTGCACAGATTAAGAGGGACAAGATAAAAGGCACTGCAACAAAAGCCTCCTCATACACGTAGCTTAAACAAGTAGGGCGTGAATCAGCACACACTCCTGAAAGTCACTGCGTAAAATCTGCCCGTTAACCAGGAGCGAGAGAAGAAAGGTCGGGTTCAGGGACCAGAACTGATCCGATGCCGATACGCGAGGTGGGCGGAAACTCCCCAATATCGCACCATACTGGCCGTCATCGCAGGAGATCAGATTCCACACAACACCAACACAGATGCTAAGATAAGGCGATATAGGTTTTAAGGTTTGTATTTGCATGTGTACATCATACACTTGTGGTGCCTTCTGCAGACCAGAGTGCAAAGTAAATTCAAGACAATAAGTACAGCAGCAGATGACAAAGCAGGAAAAAAAAGACAATATGCTGGATCTCATAACATATTGCACATTGCAAACAAAAGCAGATACTTAAGTCAGTGAAATAAGGCTGGAATCCTATTCATTCGCAATGACTGCAGACACCGTTACCCGTTTTGCTTAACATTCACACAAATCACACACAAAAGGGACACCATATACACTGCTCACGAAAAGTCTTGGGATGTTTGTTTAATTCAGTAAAAGTATTAAATGTTTTTGGTTTTATAGCAAAAAAACATTACTTTATAAATATATATGACACTGGAAACAACCAGTAGTTTTAAGTAAGACATTCATTTCAAGCAATATTAAACCGAAACCTAAATCGTAGTTCTGAAAAAGCTGATCCGAGTTAAAAAGTTCATTGACAAGCTGTCTCATTGGGTGCTTTTTAATTAGCAACACCTTTGCAATAACACAAAACACTTAAATTTGTGTGCTGACACACTCTACGCAGGAGCAAAGAGCAGGCAGCTCGAGATTCCCCACAACCAGTCTGTCTTTACTACATTCAACGCGTGCATTTCATGAAAGGCCAAACGCCCACAGCGAATGGGCAGGCATGATCCATACTGCTTCACAATATTCCGATTAATGCAAGTAACCACTGACCAAGCCGCCCCTGGGAGGTGTCGAGGTTCAAACGGGCCTTAAAGGATATCCATCAGCCAGCTGGCACCCGAGGCCGGACACCATTCTTGGTGTAATTCTTGCACTGGCTACAGGATGCCGGCGCTGAATATGTCAGAGATGATCACCATGTTATTGTGTTAGTGGCTCTGCCAGTATCAACACCGCAGGAAATACGCATGACCTTGCTATTCCCCACAGGGAGGAAGGAGGTCCTGTTGAAGTGCCACTGGTGTTGCGTCAGCGTGGAAATTTTGACTGATACAATACACAATATATTTTTGTCTAATATTGCCAATACCAGTAACCAGCTAACCTTGGTATTGTGTGCAGGTTTGGTCACCATACCTTAAAAAGGACATTGCTGCCTTGGAAAAGGTTCAACGTAGGGCTACAAGAATGATTCCTGGTCCTAGAGGAATGTCTTATGAGGAGAGGTTAGCTGAGCTGAATCTGTTCAGGATCGCGGACAGGAGACTAAGGGCAGACATGATCCAGGTATATAAGATTCTAACAGGTCTCACTTCTGTTCAGGCAAATGGATACTTTAATATTAGTTTAAATACTAGAACTCGTGGCCATAGGTGGAAATTAGTGGGAGAACATTTTACACTGAATTTGAGAAAGCACTTCTTTACACAGCGTGTAGAGTATGGAATAGTCTTCCTGCTAGTGTAGTGCAAGCTAAAACCCTGGGTTCCTTTAGATTAGAGCTAGATAAGATTTTAACAACTCTGAGCTATTAGTTAAGTTCTCTCCAAACAAACTTGATGGGCCAAATGGCCTCCTCTCATTTGTGAGTTTCTTATGGCATTAGTGAAATAATTAAACTAATAAGAAATAATTCAATAATAATAAAAACCATAATTAATTTGATATTTACAGCTGTGGAAAAAATGAATAGACCGCTCTACATTTTTTAAACAAATCTGCATTTTTTAATCCTGGTTTAATCCTGATTCTGCTGGCAGAAGGCTATGCTGAGCAGTAGGCTGGTTACAAGTTCAAAATGTCTAAAACAGCAGTACACAAGAATAAGGTGAAGCAGGAGGCACTGGAAATGAGTGCCAGAAAATCAGCCAGGAAAAGGGTGGAAGCAACTTTCCAATACTAGGGATGAGTCTTAACTTATCTGACAGTTTCTCATGAATTGTATGATTACATCAAATGACCTTCAAAAGGAATGGGAAACATTAAGTGCAGGATGTGAAGTGCACTGCTGGGACAGTTCGTGTCACGCTTCTAGAAGCAAGTTAGAAGCTTTTCATCAATGACAAACAGAAAAGAACCAGGCTGCAATTTGCAAAAAATATATTATTGACAGACGCACACTCATAAAAGGGGTGAAACGTAAAAAACTTGAGACCACAGGACATTTATCTTGTGCTTATTAATGCATATATGTATTTTAGGGAAGGGCCAATCCACATTTTTTCAGTTCTGATTTGATTCTAATGCACAACGGCTGATACCAATACTGATTCCTATACACGAGCTCTTTTTACTTTAATATTTTAATATTAGTACATACTTTTGATATTAATATTTTTAACTTGTTAACGCAGATGTATTGCAAAAAATCTTTAGTCTACTAGAAACATACATAACATCTTGTTTTAAGCATTTCTGAGGCATTTGCAGGTCAGTCTGAATACCTTTCAGAGAGTATACGTAAGTGGCGAATGCACTGTGTCAGTAGGGATGCTTGCCTAGCACACCACATAGTTGAGGTCACGCCCAGCACCTGATTACTATTCATAAGGTTCTATTCCATTTCCAGGAGTTAAAAGTACAAATACTGACTAAAACAGTCACAAGTCACCGGGTTAGGACATGTTTTGCTGGTACAATTTGGCGCACAAGTGCTGGAAAGGCCAGGCCACTGAGTGAAGCCTTAACCGTGGGACAATGGTAACAGAGGCTGAATTAGCAGGCCCCCGCCAAGCTGCCCTCTTTCTGTAGGTCGAACAATACTAGACTTTCATGGGTGTTGACGAGGACAGAGGTTCACCCAGCGGCTGGGGGGGAAGGAGAGGAACCGGAGGTCAGGCTGACAATGACAGGCACCATTTCAGCTCTCATGATAACCCCCCAATTAGGCCAGATATTCGCGGGGACTACTCAGTAACATGGTGGCAGTGGTGTGGGTATGGAGGGCTCTGCCGGACTGCGCCAGGCGTGGGCGTGTGCTGCGCTGTTTAATTATAAAGCTGACAGGAACAGGCTGAGCGGGCAGCCAGGGGCCCTCAGCCCAAGCACCAGCAGCTGAGGAGAATAAACGTCACTGCTGCCCCTCTCCTCAGCCTGCCGCCCACATGACCCTAGGAGACAAGGAGGTCAAAGGTCGAGGCTCCAGCAGCTGTGGACATTATCCTGCAGGCTGCACGGGCCATAAAAAGGGTCTCAGTTTCTGGTCGAACCATAAGCTAACCATGTGACTTCACTTCTAGGAAGCAGCTGACACAGCAGCACAGGTTATAATCCCACACGAGCCGGGACACCTTCAGGACACCTTCAGGACACATGCACACACAGAAGGAAGAATCCAATTTTCCGTAAATCTTCATTAGCATACAGCAATCACTTCAGAGCGTCTACCTGATAGAATGACAGCAGTAACAGTAATATTATACAATGTGATCATGTTGCGCAATTTTAATTATTGTTAGCAATTACAGGTTTGGCGGTTACGACACGGCATCACACCCAGGATGCGCGCCCTGCCTGTGTGGGTGAGGTCGGCGAGAGGTCGGGTTCAATGATTGCGTCACATGGGAGGGGCCAACACTAGAAAGGGGCAGTACGCACTGGCTGACCCAGGGCTTGACCCTAAAACATGCTGTGCAGCTGAGTGTCTCATTAAGAGAAAGATAGTGTATGAAAGAACCACCCACATAAAGCACCTATATTATAAACCATCAGAATACACTTCAGAAGAGTCCCATGCAAAGTCCAGGGAATCAATAAGGAAAGAGACCAAAACAGAAGCCTTGTCTGGACTGTAGGAGCCAAGGCTACCATCTCCCCAAGATAACAGAGATATCAGCCTGCTGGGGCTGAGGGAAGGGAGAGCCTTCACTGCGCTCCTCGGGCTGAGGGAAGGGAGAGCCTCCACTGCACTCCTCGGGCTGAGGGAAGGGAGAGCGCCCACTGCGCTCCTCGGGCTGAGGGAAGGGAGAGCCCCCACTGCGCTCCTCGGGCTGAGGGAAGGGAGAGCCTCCACTGCGCTCCTCGGGCTGAGGGAAGGGAGAGCCTCCACTGCGCTGCTCGGGCTGAGGGAAGGGAGAGCCTCCACTGCACTCCTCGGGCTGAGGGAAGGGAGAGCCTCCACTGCGTTTGGACTGCCTTTGTGAATGGCCATTCTGAATGGAACGCTAGAGGCGGTACCTCAGTTAAACCAGCCTCCCTGTGAGAGCCTAATATAGTACCATCCGATTCACACCATGGCATTCAGAGCTTAGACAAGCTTCTGAGTTTTCCTGTGGAGGGGGCAGGCCATGCAGAGGGCTGGCAAAGAGCCAGCCTCTTCAGTCATCTGGTCAAATGTTAAAGGTCTGAATAATAATGGCACTGTTTAAAAATAATATACACATGCGCGTAAAAATGAAGACGCAGAATTGCACAGATTTCAAGACAGGGAGAGGCTGCTGGCGGAGCGCCAGAGCCGTCATTCACAGCGACAACTCGGACAAGGGAATCGACTGAGTGGAGCCGAAATGGCTGTTTAGCAGAGAGATTTACTCTGGATCAGCCAATGAGAACGACGCGTAATCCGTGTAGCGCCTCGCCAGTCATACCACATTGGATCCCCATCGCTGCACACAATAGGCTACTGGACAGGTGACCCAAACCCTGAAGGCGGGCACAGACACACAGAGAACATAGGAACATCTCGCACCCGGCATGGGCCAGAGATCACGCCCATAACCCTAAAAAGGTTCAGCCAGAGTGACGGCCACTGCTAGCCAGGAAGCACCTTCATACCCATTACTGAAGGCTGGCGAGGCTCTTTCACAGGAAACGACGAGTCTAAGCCGATTCACCCATTTTAGTTTCAAACCTCAATAATCACTTCCTGTTTTCAAAGACCAAGTCCAGCGTGTCAGGGGCTGAGAAGCGGAGGGCAGGCTTCAGGAGGTGCGGACATACCCCTTAGAGACCAGCGAGCGTTACCTCCAGCACCAGCACTTTAAAACCAAAAACCACTATCAAACTGAAGCAGCCAAACTATCTTCAGGTGTGAACCTCTACAGACGCTTCATGACTCATTTTCCAGACACTTGCATGGAATAGTCACCTTTCTGCTGCGCCCAATTTACCTGCAATACCAGTAACTGTGCAAAATACTTCCATGTAACCTTTTCCCAGCTTGGAACATAATGAACCGATAAAATAAATTTTAAAAGAATGGACAGCTATTGAGCCACTTGTTCTTTTTTTTAACAAATGTGTTGACAGGAAGTTAAAAAGGTGTGTGACCCTTGCTTGGCTGGACATCGACCCCCGAGCCCAGAGGCACTCCGTCTATAGGCCTATTAGTGAAGTTAGGGTACAACTGCCTCCTGTGTTTAATGAGCCATGGACATTAAAACCGGACCAATTTCACTCGCTAAAATGAGCTAAAACCAGGTGCCACCCTCTCCGGAGGCCAGAGAAACAGCAGCAGAATCACAGCTTCCCCCTGTACAGGGCGCCTGAGATGAAGAGGCCACCTGACAAGTAGCAGGGAAGCAGATTCTTGACCCTGGAGGTTCCCAGGTGCATCCTGAGAGATGCAGATGCACTAAGGTGACCTCTCTTTGGGGTTCCTCAGAGGGGACCAAGGAGGTGCCAGTGCACCAGAAACTCATTCGTATTCAGAGCCCAACCTAAAATATACTGTCCCTCCTTGATCCTGTGATCCTGACCCCAGGAGACATCATGTGACTCATAAAAGCATTTATTCAGATCAGCCCCAAGTCCAAACGTTCCATTATTCAGGAGGGCAGCCCTGTAACTCTCAATCCTACACAGCCAAAGAGCAGCAGGAGCCGATGCTGAGACTGTGTGGCACTCGGGAGGTTACTAAAAATCAATGTCCAGAAGCATCACCAGCCCACCAACTGCTAGGTGAGAGACCCCATGTTTAGTGAAGATGGGGGGAGAACTAAACATTCAAAAGTGTGTTTACATTTCAATGTAGTCGATGCTGACGATGCTCGTTGCCACAGGTGCAAGAAGGCGTTTGTGTGTATAGGCAGAAACACGAGCAATCTGTCAAAACATTTAGTGAAAACCTATCACATGCGTACAGAGAAATCCATAGTTTTCAACTGCATAGCTCACAGTTTCTGTCACGGCCCCAGGTATCTTATGTATTCCAGTGACCTGGAGCCCACACACAGAGTCAATTATACGAACATGGATTAGTGACTAAAAGTAACCATTAGCCAGCTGATTGTATTTATGAACACATCTGTAACAACCTGAAATGGTCACAACATCGGCCGTTCAAAAATTCACAGTTTCAGATTTGGAGTGGCTTGGACAAACTATTTTTATTCATACAGAATCTTTCATACATAAAATGCAGCCCAAAGTGTTATAGACACAGAATAAAAATAAGGGGAAAAACAGCAATCACATTATAATCTATAATAATGACTTGTTTAAAACAATGCTGTTGCAGTTTACAACTCAAGAATGTTAATTTATATGTAGTATGTATGAGAAAATAATGCAGTGTTAATTATGTTCTTAATTTGTTTCTTTTTCTCTCTTAAATAAAACGTATCAGTAACTTTACCAAGCAGTATCAGTTAGAGTAGTAGTGCCGTCAAAATCTTAATGATACCCATCCCAAATCCTGGGTGACTCAGAAAACTACCCAGGAATAAATAAAATTAAATGGATTTAAAATGCCAGCATCATTATTCACACAAGAAGCAGGAAACATGACGTCCAGCGGAGAGAAAACGATAATCGATCGAGTTACCAGAGAGGGACTGCGAGCCACTCTGATTACTGGGCAGCCTCCCTCAGCGTGCATTCCAAGGACTCAGGGGGACAGCCAAACCATGGGGGGGTCATTCTCCACCATGACTGGATGCAAATATGCTGAAGAATTCAGACCTTCAGATTGGAAAAGTGTCACTTCCATTATCCAAGGAGAATGGTTCTCCGGGGCGGATTTGCGCTTCATACGAAAACAAACGCCACAAAAGCAAAGCCGGAAGAGAAGATCACCGAAGTTGCAGGAACTCAATGGGAAAATGGATGCGCTTCACCAAATGAGTCAGTTTGGGGACAGACGCATCCCCGCAAATGACAGAAAGCTACCAATTAATGGTGCGGGAGGACAAGAAGTGAGCCAGCAAAGCACTTTAGTGTCACACAGGGAGATGAGGAAGAGCGCGGTCAGATTGCTCCGCCTCCGCCAAGAAGTGGAAGCCTGAAGGCCCACCGAGCAGGAAGAGGGACGGCAGTTTGTGAATGGGGCCAAGCACACAGCCTGAGAAAGTAGACCATCCTTGAAAGGGCCAGATGGAGATCTCCCACCTCCCTCCCCGTCCTCCCCACCCTTCCATGTGGGGCCCGGACAAAAAGCACGGCCGTCGACAGGAAGCCTCGGCGCTACCCCCTGTCGCGCACGTGACAACCGCGGCCAGACACAGCGGCATGTTCTCTCACAGGAGGCACGGGCCAATCAGAGAGGCCGTAACATCCGGGCCGATCACTCATTCCTCCATCTGCTTATTTTTAAACCAGCACCCAAGAGTGAATCACCAGCGGCTTCCAGATCCTTCACCATCAGTGGCGGATGCTAGATGGGTGGGAGAAGCCAGTTGCCCGTTAACAAGGCGCTAGTTACTCGTCCTCGAGTATTTGCAGGGATGAGGAAAATGTAAACTGTCCGTCTTTAGGCTGGGACATATTCACCACCACTGGCAAGGCACCTCTACTGAACGCCTGCCAGGACTGTAATCCTCACGACGCAGCTCACGGTGCAGAGTCAGCAGAAGCAGTCATGGGTGCATATTCTCCTGCCTGAGACGGCTTCTCGGGGGTGTGAAAAAGCATCATCAACAGGGGCCAAAAGGTATCAGGGGGCCCAACTAGCCCCGGAACAGCGAGGGCTCATGCGAGTGGCTGCCGCAAAACAGACGTATTATAACCAAAGGCTAGACAGGGATGAATTTATCATCAGAATTATTAGATTCAAACCCCAAAATCTAGCAGCTGGGGGGGGGGGGGTTTACGGTACATAACTCACATTTCGGTATATAGTTTTGGGCTGACGTTTTGGTGGAATTTCGGTACAGCAGACAATAAATAATTTCAAACAAATCATTTTATTATAACTGCAAACATACACACACAATTAGGAACAGCTGTAAACCAAAGGCAATGTGTGTGAGTGTGTCTGAATAACAAAACCAGAGTGCTTACTGGCACAGCATAAAGTAATTTATGTAAAACAAACAAACTATAATGCCATGGGGAGACCAACTTGAAGAGGCAGCTTCTGCCTTGCTCTGGTCACACACACTCAGATGCACATCTCAGATGAGTTACCAAATCTGCTTGAGTTTTCAGCAACATATCCAAGTTCAGTATAACAGAGTGGATACAGTCCTGATCTTAGCTACTCTCCAGTGTGGGTGTAATTTATTAAATGTATTAAAACTGCCAATTATGACTGTAACCAGCATTAGCCATAAATCAACTCACAGCCACAATTAGCACGTTTTCCATGTTGAAAACCTACTTCTGAATTTAGGTTGCACCCGTTTCAGTACAGGTATTCATTAGTTTCTTTGTGTGTATTGAACCAAAGATTGCGTATAGGAAGGTACACAAAGAATACCCTAGTCACGCTCGCCCAGCCCACCAGCCACATGCCAGAGTGTCACTCCTGCATGTTTCAGGATGCGACCAAGAAAAACCCGGAAAAAAATAAGAGCGACAGCATTCTTCAAACCTTAAGAGGGAAAGCCAGGGCTCTCAATTACCTGAGTGTGCCTGACTAAGCACATTACAGGCCACAGAAAGGAGGACAGAGAGATCAGGCAGCTGCCTCAGGCACAAACACTCGCACGCTCATGCTGATCTGACCCAGAGCCCAGCGAAGCTGCCTGTTATCGCACATCTGCACACACACCATCCTGGACGCTGACCCGGAATACTCCAACACGCTCCGAAATGCCAATTGCTCGGGGGGGGCCGGAACACTGGTTCCTTTCAGAGACTTGTGTCGAGTTGAGAGCACCCCATGGAGGACAGGGAGCACACGTCACCTTGTCCTGAGCCAGCATTTGCTATTTTTAAATGGCTGCAGAAAGAACACATGAACTCAGTCCTGCCACTGACTCAAAGAGATGAAGGAGGTGACAGACAGACAGGCACACACAGACAGACAGGAGTGGCCCCTGCATGGTTGAGCAAAAGACGGATTAAGGTCTCATATTTCATCTGAGCTTAATGACTCGTATTTAGAGCAGCCTAAATAACCAGCATGGAGATTAAATGGAATGTCAACATGACCTTTAACCTCACAGACTACTGTGATATGACAGGTTTATGATGGCCTTCTTTATTACTCACATGGCGAGTTCCAGCGATGGCTGCTTGCTCTATTTCTAAATCTGTATCATATAGGAAGGAACTGACATCACAGCCCCGTGGACACCTCGCCACAGGGACCACCCCCCCCCGGGGGGGCACGCTGCAGCAGAAACCAAGTCCCTCCAACTGCAGAGACCACACCCCCCACCCCTGGGCACCCCACTAAAGAGATCGCCAGAGAGTCCCCACAAATGACACCACAGCCATGGACAGAGTGGAACAATGCCCATTCCTGCAGTGCCACCCTAAGTAAATAATTCTCTGTCCCTTAAGAACAAGTCACTGGGCCCTCTCCAGCAGTACCCCCCCCCCACGCCCGCAGCAGTCTCGTTACCATAGTAACAGGCTTCCCGCAGTAGGAACCGGGCTCTCCTGACCGAACGTGCAATCCGATGGAGACGAGGCCTGACAGGACACAGCTAGCAAACCGGGACTGAGGGCAGCCGATTCAGGCTGGGAGGCAGGGCGGGTGACGGACACTCTGCACATCCTTTACCCTGGTTATAACGACAGCGGCTGCTACCGCCACGGGAGGCCTGAGGGTTACAGGCCGCACGGTCGATGACCTTCTGAACAGCCCCCTACAAATAACATCAGGGAGTGGTGCTATAGCAAACCAACCCCTTCATCTACCATACCAGTACCCCCCCCCCCACAACCCCGCCCCCCCCCGTGCCCAATGGGGGCCCCCTTGCAGGCT
>JAODJU010000014.1:18576873-18595447 GCA_026776725.1 Gnathonemus echidnorhynchus | reverse complement strand
TAACCCCCAACAAACCTCTAAAACCCTAACCCCCAAAACCCCCCTAAAACCCTACCCCTAACCCCCAAAAAACCCTTAAAAGCTCAACTCGTCAGAACACCGGCATTCATGTTTTTAAAACTGTTCTATGACCCTACGAGATTTACAGTTCTGAAAAACAATGTTTTACCTCAGCCTTGTGGTCTGTGCCAACGTTTTTCAACCGGAGTGCCAAATGTACCGTGTATAAAATAAGCTTACGTATTAATAGCTTAATGTATTATGAACGTAGGCTACTTCAAGTGGCTTAGCCTTAGACGAAGAAAAAGCTTTGCAACTTTTTATTTAATATTCTAGTGAGAAGTAAGAGTACTTGTTAGCAAATTCGGCATAAGCTCACCCTACAACTGACATCCGCTCATGCACGTATGTTCGACGATATTCAATCTGGCCTGTACTATAAAAAGACAAGATCGTGGAGAAATAATTTTGAAAAGGATAATTTCAGAAAAAAATAAAGTTGATCTTGAACCAACAGGTTAAGAGCAATGTGATACGTTATATTGGTAAGATACAATTAGTAGTATGTGTTAATCAATAATCTCCAGGCACCCTGCCACCCTGACCACGATATGTGGTTAGAAGTATGGATTAATGATAAGTGTTAGTAGGCAATATTAAGTAATAATGCAAAGTGAAAATGACATAACTTTATATGGCAAGTGGCAGGGTGGTGAAGCAGCATTTCCGCACAGAAGCTACAGGTTTCTGACCTTGTTCTGTGAGTGTGGAGTTTGTATGGATGATCTCCAGGTAGTTATTTTTCCTCCTGTCCTGTATGCCTTGTGACAGACATCCCACCCATGAGGACGTCCCCTACCACATGATCTGTGCTTCCTGTGACAGACGCCAGGTATACTACAGGCCTGTATTAAATACACATCCATCCATCCATCTTCTAACCACTTATACCACGACCTATAGAAACACACACAGAGATCTCCTCCCATTACACGATAACAATTAATGCTATAATTATTCACCATGCAGTGGCACCCCAGCCATGATATAGATATGCTGGAATATTCATGCTTATTCTGCTTTTTCTGCTTTATATTCACCAGGCATATATGTGTTTAATAATAAGACTATGTCTCGACAATTCCAAACAGTGCGTGCCGTCGTGTATGGGCAGCTACAATACCCATGTCCCCTGCAGCACTTTACAGTGTATTTTTCAGAGTGGTCACATTATCTGCGATATGTAATGCACACCCAATAAATAACTCAGTCGGACTACAAGGGACCGGTACGTTTTTTTTGTTTGTTTTTTTTTTAAGTAGCCTCCAAAACGTAAACAGCCAAAGACAATTTTTCCTGAATAGCAAACATCTGAAATTTTATTTGGCAGCACAGTGGTTCAGAGAGCAGTAGCCTGTACTACTAAACGGGGTTACTGGCTTATCGGGATAACTTGTCGGATTTAAGGTAGCACCGTTTAAATGGACTTCATATTGGTCCGCTTACATTTTGCCCAGACTACCTTAAATCCGACAAGTTACCCTGATAAGCCAGTAACCCCGCTTCGTAGTACAGGCCACAGGACTCTAGCCTTAAACCCCTGTTTATATGTTCGCCCTGTCTTCCTCTGGGTACGCTGCTTTCGAAATTTTGGTGTAGAACTAATTTGTTTCTGTATTTTTCAGCAAAATATACACAAAACCAACTGACACAAGCTAGAGTAAGGTCGCAGTAGAGAGTTTTTTTTTTTCTTTTACTGTTACAAAACTGTTAATTAAGTTGATTTAACTGTGACTGTTTTGCAAATACAAGTGCCTATATCGGTGCTGTTTTCAGGTATTTTTTTAATTTATTTCTAGTTATCAACAACTACAGTACTGCACTACACTAACACAGAGACTACTCCATCCTTCATAACAACACGTAGGAACATTTTAAAATGTTGTCCCGCTACTTTCCACTTATGGCCACGAGTTCTTATATCCATCCATCCATCCATTTTCCAACCCACTTATCCTACTGGGTCGTGGGGGGTCTGGAGCCTATCCCGGAGGCAATGAGCACGAGGCAGGGAACAACCCTGGATGGGGGGCCAGCCCATCGCAGGGGAGTTCTTATATCTGATCTAATATTGAAGTAACTGTTGGGTTGAACAGTATCCAGACCTGTTAGAATCTTATATACCTGGATCATGTCCCCCCTTAGTCTCCTTTGCTCAAGGCTAAACAGATTCAGCTCAGCTAACCTCTCCTCATAAGACATTCCTCTAAGACTAGGAATCATTCTCGTAGCCCTCCGTTGATCCCTTTCCAAGGCAGCAATGTCCTTCTTGAGGTATGGTGACCAAACCTGCACACAATATTCTAGGTGGGGTCTTACCAAGGAATTATATAATCGTAGCATCGCCTCCCTGGACTTTAACTCCACACACCTAGAGATGTAACCCAACATCCTATTGGCCTTTTTTTATTGGTTCCCCACACTGGCAAGAGCAGGACATGGATGCTTCAGTGACAGTGACAGATTACAGTGAAACTGAGAAAAGGCTTCAAAGTGCTTTGACTGTCCACCTGTAGTTGTAGGAGGTACGTAAATGATACACAGTGTTCCTTCAAAACTGAACATCACAGAACAATTTTATCACAAAATAAAACAAGGTCTAAATCACACACAAATTTGTCATAACTCATTTTTGATGCAATATGCAATTGCAGTATGCAGTTTTGCATTTGTACAGCAGTATTGTAATTATGACAACTAACCCCACGACAATTACCTGGATAAGTAGTAAGAAGATGGATGGATGGATGGATGGATGGATGGATGGATGCATGGATGACTAATTCAAAACTATTGTTTAGTCTGTAGGGAAAACTTTAGATAACAGGGCGAGAGAAAGATCACAGAGAAACGGAGGGTAGTGTTGGGCTGCCTGATTTAACTAACACAGAGCTTGATGAGTAGCTGAGCACTTAAATAATTGTGCTGTTGTCTGAAAAGCAATTTAAAAATTCTACAATTGAGGAATGGCTGGTGCTCCTCAAGCATAACCATAAACCCTTACTGTGCTCCTCTGTTGGTCCTGAACCGCGTGATGGGCTGGTCACTGATGTCCAACCTTTCTCTTCATCTCCGAGTTACCATTGCTTGTAATCCTACGTGAGCCAAAGAGGCTGATCCACATGAAACATTAAATGACAGATAAAATCCAGGACCATTTCCGTCAGAGCTTTATGGCTATAATGAGGACTAAAAATGCTAAATAAAGTGACTCAGCACAGCACAGAGTGCAGTGGAGATGTTGTTATGCTCCTCTTATCTGTAAAGATCTGCCATGGCTCCATCCAGCCTGTTCACACAACAAAGATGCATTTTATTCTTTTTATCTTTTAAGTCTGAAATTTAATCTTAGCTCTGCAAAGATCTAGATATGACAATTTCTTAGATAATGTAAGTCGTGAAGTTATTAGACTGTAGCATCCAGTCCTGTAAGCTAAACCTATTTGTCTTTGAGGTTTTGTGTAAATCTGTTTGATTATTCATTTTCTGAGATAGATATAATTTTTTTTTTATTTTTATTTTTTGTTTTTTCAGCCTTGACCAGGTGTTATTTGTATTTGATGTTACTATAATGGAAAACTGTTGCAGATTTACCAGTGTCTTGTTTGGCCAAAAGGATTTTTAAAAAACGACTTCGTTTTACACAGCGCCACCTTGTGGACAAGTTTTAGTGAATTTTTAACCACAGAAATGATGAGTGTACATAAGCAAATCTCTTGAACCACTAACAAAGTCATTATATAAAGGGAGAGTAGATCACTTCAGTTTATGTTATTGATATGTTATGTGAGCTTTTCATTGAAAATTTGAAAACTGCACGATCTGCAGTTCCTCACTATTGAGAGCTCACCCAGGATGGCATGTCTTACTTCTTGAGGCACTTTGCATACAGGATTACAAGTAACCAGTGAATTTGTAGATTTATTGACAGTTTTATGCATGCCATAGAGCAAGTGAGGCCAAATCTACTCTTCATCTGCTTATTTTCATTCTAACAGAAGTTTTAATCAATTAACACTTTTACCCCAGATGAACCACAGCTAGAATCATTGCATTACACATTACCCCCCCCCCCCCCCCCCCCCCCACTACTACAGGGTGGAATTTGGTGGTATATTTTGCCCAATAAATGGTCAATACTGGTCAGTGGTCTTACAGCTACAAACGTCAATTACTGCATCTGACGCAGTATAGCACGCATACATGCCATCAACAAGAGTACTTTGGCACACCAGTCTAATTCCATTCACTAAACTTTCAGGCTCATTGAGATATATATTCAGCAGCACTTACCGTACTTATACAAGTATTGGAGGGTTTTATTTGTTACATAGTCAGGCCATAACCTGCAGTGAAATGTAAGGTGGCCAAATCTGCAGTGGTGGCTTAATGGTTAGGGACGTGCCCTTGTAATTGAAAGATTGCTGGTTTGAATCCCCCACCAGCAAGGCACCACTGAGGTACCCTGAGCAAGGTACCGCCCCCCCAGGCACTGCTCCCCGGGCGCTGAATTAGCTGCCCCCTGCTATGTCGTGATGTCATGTATGGGTTAAATGCAGAGGACACATTTTGTTGTTGTGCACTGTGTAGTGTGGTGTGTCAACAATGGCCACTGATCACTAAGTTCTAAACAGTGAATGTGAAAGAAACTATCTAATAAATAATCTTAAATAAGGAAGTTAGGCAGTAAAAAATAACAAAACAGAAATGTACAACACAAATCAAATACACAGTGTGAAGTGCATAAATAAGGAGAGAACATAAATTAGAAGTGTTAATTAAGCATTAAACAGTCTAATGACTTGAGGGTAGAAGCTTCTTCTGAGCCTCTCAGCTCTTGCTGAGAGACAGCAGAAGTGCTTTCTAGACCTCAGCCTGGTAAAGAAGTAGATGTTTGGGTAGATGTTCGCCTAGAACTTGTCAGCTCTGCTCCTGTGTTCTCTGAGGTGAAACGTCTTACAGGGGGGGGCAGATCAGATGCATTTAGTCGAATACAAAGTGCATACTGAAACTTATAAGAAATGCATGAATGTGTGCTTGTCGCCATGGCAACCCATTGTTACTAATAATATAATAAAATCTCCAAAATAATAGGAACAACAATTACCCAGCATCTATGCAAATAAGTCAGAGTCACACACACGTTTGTATCCATATCTTTGTGGGGACCATCCAAACATTTCTATGGGAAGAACTCAAATCCCAAATATGACATCCTTAGCCCCTACCCAGCCCTGACCTTAACGATGAGTAACGAAACAAAATACAAGATATTTTTACTTTGTTGATTGCAGTCACAGATTTGTATAAAACTACGTTTCCCCTTGTGGGGACTAAAACAAAGGTCCCCGCAACATCAAAATAACAGGCTTTTATCACATTGTGGGGACATTTGGTTTCCACAATGTAATATATACATAACCCACACACACACTCATACAGTACTGGTAGAACGTGGTGAGATTCAAACCCCCAGCCTTGGAAGGGTGAGACACTGTTGCAGCATGCAGTTTAAAATCTACGACAGCAACATCTCATCATATAAGAGAAAATGAATGGAAGCCAAAGCTGGACCCACCTGAAGACAGACATGGAGGTATAGCTGCGCCGCAGAGGGTGAAGTCTCTGGGGTGTCCCCAGTGGCCAAAATTTGGCAATGTCCCCTCCAAAGCCCAGACTCACTGCAGCTTTTGCCCCTCTTTTCCTCTCGTCTTCTCCTTTCCTTTTCACTTTTTCTGAAAGCTTCTAATCCTTGAGACCCGAACAGGATTTACTGCTCAAGGTCCTTGCTACATTCCCAGAGCACGCTTGGCCTCATTCTCCTGCTCACTGTTCCATTTTTCTCTCAAGGTCACTTCAATGAGAAAAGCATCACCAAGAAAACCTACGAGAGAATGCGCTCCCATCGGCACCCGAAAAATCTTCTTGTCACGCAGTCGATACTGGTTCAGTTTGATATGATCAAGAGCATCCCTGCATCCTCCATCATTGTCTGGATGGTGAATATTTTCCAAAAGCAAAGTATAGTAGGTCATCTCTAGCAATGAGCTGTCATTTTTCCAGCCTTGAGAACCTTGGCAAATCAAGGGCAAGGAAGGGAGCTGGTAAAATAGCAGCTGACCTCTCTCACTCTGGTCACCATTTCTTCCAAACACTCTGATCTGGGAGATGCTACCAGTTTCTCAGAACCAAGACAACTGATTGCCTACACAGATTCTTTTTAGAGCTGAGAAATTATAGAACCAGCCATCAAAATGCATAACCATCTGCCCTAGATATTGTCAGCCATGTCCATCCAGTCTGCCCTTGTGTTCTTCTGTATGTTGTTACCGTCTGTTCTTTGTGTTGTATTTATTATAACTTACTATGCAATATGTGTGTTAATATGTGCACTATGTATGGACAGAAAAACTGGAACAAATTCCTTGTACTTGATCTAAAAATGCAGATTATGAGCTTCAACAGAGAGGCTTTTGCAGTCACATGTGGCCCAGATGATTTCATATTGCTGATACAGACAGGCTGCCTCTTTGACATGACACCAGCTTGTGCCACGTGTAGGAATGCAACAAGGCCTTGTGTGTCAGACCCCATCAGCCTGCAGGGGGCCCTAACCCACCATCCTGAGATTCAGAGCCTCATGCTCTACTGACTGAGCTAGTCAGGAGAAAAAAAATAACAAATAACAATAACATTCTCAACCGGTTTCTTTCTGATCTGACCGGCTCCACTCTAATAAGGGTCTTCTGATTTCAAGGCGAGTAGGAGATGGTGAGAGTCTCTCTGTGGCGTAGTCGGTGAGCAGGCTCAGCTGTTAACGGAGAGGTGGGCGGTTTAAACCCACGCGGGGACGCAAGTTTCCAAGTCCTCCCTTCCTTTCAGGTTTGGAGACAAACAATCTATGCATGATAGAATGGCAACAAGAGGGCACTGATGGCCTGCTGCCCAAAGGGAATTTTTCATGTACAATGATTAACTGGCTGCAAGTTAATCAAGATTCACCTTCGCTGGCGGCCTGAAGACCCGAGGCAAAGGAAGAGAGACATGAAGCGGCGCTTTCAAGAGCACAAAAGCAGCAAGAACCATATTCAACAGCTACCAGGACACTCAGGGGGATCTCAGGAACTCAAGATCTCAGTGAAATACCTAAGGGGACAGAAGAGGCCAAGGGAACAACTGAGCTAAGGTGACACACTCTCTGGAAAAATGTAATTGATATGTCTGACTGGGTCAAATGCTTCAAGAATAGTTCATTTTTATTAATTTTACATATAATATTCAATAAACTTGCCCTTGAAGAAATCAATTGCGGTGTATTTGATTAAGCAACCATTTTGAAAGCAGCATAAATCATGAAAAGCAAACCTCAGCTGAAAGCTTTTGCCAGCTAATCTGGTTTAGAATCATTTCCGTACCTCTGGCTGAAGATTAAATTATAAATTAATTTTGTCCATTACATTCAATAAAATTGTCCAAGGAGAGATCAAATTGAAACTATGCCATATAGAGTAAATTCACTTGAGAGGGATTATAAGTCAAATGAAAACGTTCCAAAAGATTCAATATGTTGTATTGTTGGTTCTTTGTAACAGGTGTATGCAGGAGGGGTGAAGCTAAAAATCTGGGGCTGCTTGGCAAAATATCACAATATCACCATGGGCTCTGATAGATTTTAGTGGTGGGGGGGCTCAGTGGATTTACCTGGGCATCCGACGTTAGGTTTTTGTGCCCCTATGAAGTGCTGGGTCAGTGCATCCATGCCCCTTCAAGGCCCTTGGGTGTATGACAGAAGAGAAATAGTGTGAAAGAGACGTTCAGCTGACATACATTACATTTACATGCATATAGTATAATGAAAATATTGTGCTGAAGATGTTATAGGATTTCTTTAATATACAGATATAACACACAACCATTGCGCTCTTACACATATACAACAGTGTACAATATTATATAATAATACACAATATCAATGTACGTTGGGCAGCATGACTCCTGAGACAGCCCCCCTCCCCACCCAATCATAAAAATTTTTCTGTAGCTACATTCTTTGAATGTTTCAGAAAAGGTCTCTCAAATAAGAAAGACCTTTAAAGGACCTTTTTGTTGTTTTATGCATTTAAAAAATTTCAATTTCAATGTATTCAGCAGGGTACAATCAGGTCAGGTTGTGGAGTTTGCATTGGTACAGCGCGTTGCCGTACCCACTATACAGCAAAACATCTCAGGATCCTGTTTGGCGACCCCCCCCCCAGGCCGACACATGGTCCAGTCCCACCCGCTGGAAATCTTTCTGCAGCTAAGGAGCATCACCTTAGCCTGGTCCAGCTACTCGGGTCGTCAGCTATCAGGATCCCGTGAGCCAGATCACCCTCAGGGAAACGCGCCACATGGCCATAGTGCCATAACTGACGCTCCCTCACCATGCAGGTAATGTACCTCATTCGCCTCACTCCTCTGGCAGCCGCTCATTCCACACAAAGTCAAACCAGTGGTACCCAAGGATTCTCCAGAGAGACACAGTGCCTAAGGAGTCCAGTCTTCATCTCAGGTCACTGGACAGCATCCATGTCTCACAGCCGTACATGACAGGGAGCACCAGGACTCTAAAGCCTTGGACCTTCATCCTCTTGCAAAGATATCAGGAGCACCACACGCCCCTTTCCGGTGACCTCATGACCCCCTAATCTCTCCCAATCTGTCTGCTGACTTCACAGGAAAAGTCACCAAAGACATGGAAGTTGCTGCCAAGGTAAGTGAACCTCTCGACAAGGTGGACATTCTCTCCGCAGAGACATGCTGGTTATGGCTGTGCCCAAGCGGTCGTTAAAGGCCTGAGTCTTGGTTTTTATCTAGAACACTCATGAGCCCAGACACTTAGACTCCTCACATAGTCTCCCGAATATCCACTGACGCAAACATCACAACATCGTCGGCAAAGTCAATTTCAGTAAATCTTTCTTCTTCCAATAAATCTCACAGCAGCTGGGACCCCAGATCCTGCCCGACACTGGGTCCCTGCAAGCACTGAACAGAGTAGGAGCAAAAATACACCCCTGATGAACCTCAGAATCAACTGGGAAGAACGCAGAGGATTTGGTCTCGTCTTCGACTCGTACTGAAGTTGCACTCGGTCTTCGTCTCGTTCTCGTCTCAGATTCACCACCCTATTGAACTCAGTCTTGACTCTGACTCAACTAAGATGGACTCATTCACAACGCTGTGAACCAGGAGGGATGTTTAATGATGGTCTTCACCTGGATGTATTTATCTGCACCAGAGCCAGGCCGGTATGCTTATAAAAGCTACAGGAACGCCCAAAGGGGGGAGGAACAACTGGGTGGGGGACACTCCCTCCACTATGTTATGAATAAGCAAAAATATATGAAATCAGGGGGAAAAACACTTTTTACGGCACTGTATATTGTAGGAATAATTCATAGAGGAGTTAAGTTCAGAGTAGTAATACTGTAAATTTTGTGCCCTCAAGTCTGCAAGACAGAAGAAAAGAAATTTGTTACTAGTCAGAATAAAATTAAGAGTGAGATTCAGAAGCGCATCTAACACACTAAGTCTCTAACCAGCGGTTTAGGGAATGTAACCTACTGTAGGTTACATCCCCTCTATAGAGAATTGGTAATGGACCAGAGACAATTAGATTCTGGCATTTTGTTTTAGCTTTTGCACACAAAGAAATGAAGCTCCTCTTTAATACCTTGGATTGTCGGGACTTTATGTCATTAGTTACAGTGTGAACAACTAAGGTGGAGACTTCACTGCTGGAGAGGGAGTCTAATTTCACCTCGATGTTGGAATCTCTGGCCCCAGGGAGGCATTTTTCAGAAACCGCTGCTTTCTGATTGTTAGATACTCTAACAATCAGGTTCACAGTCACGAGCACCTTTTCAGCTTCAGCAGACGTACTGCAGAGAGCAGAGAATGTGTTGCTAAGTGCAACAGCTCACTGGCGTGCAGGAGCTCTCGGCTTAGAGATCCTAGGACCACATCTGACCGTGACCCAGGGCTCGCATATGCTGGCTGCTGGTGCTGGAGTCGATCTGGAGACAGTCAAGGCAGGAGGAAGATCTCCCAGATCTAAACTGGCCGTGTGCTCCGATTGAGCCGTATCTATAAATCCCTCAATCTGCTTAATCTCCACTAATCTGCTAATGCGCGACTCCAATGTGCAAATCCTGTCTTCCAACTCTACTGTCACTAAACACATCCGGGATACGATACAATCAGGAATGTTGGAAGGACAGTTTATGCTGTACATGCCAAAGGAGCTACAAAACACAGGCACAGAAGACTTGATCACGACTGACGTTTTGATTCCAAGTGGTTGTCGGAGGTGCCCAGCAAGGGTGGTCAATCCGTTGGAGTTTGGAGATTTAGGCACCAATTATATACTGGTTTGCCAAAAAAGACCTTTTAGTTGAAAAAAATATTTGTGAAAAAATATTAATATAATATAAAAAATATAAATACAGGATGTCCTCATTTTATTTACAAGAACACTATAGGAGCATAGTAAAATACTACAAGTAATTTATACGAAACAGAAAGCTTTTGAATTCACTGTGCATGACTATCAAATCAAACATGTCAGTAGTGTGAAAAGATCATGTACTTTAAGTGGGAAATGAATATTCATGCAGCAGTGAGGTGCATAAAGAGCAGAGATACGTTTAGTGTGGCAGAGAGACAAAGTGCACAGTGTTGTCACTGACAAAACGGCTGCAGAGACAGAGACACAGGAAGCCCCCCCCAGGGCAAGTTTATTAGCAAAAAACTGCAGAAATATGGGATGGGGGGGACTGGAGGTAGTCAGTTGACTGGCACTATCTGCAGGCCCTTTGATTCTCCTCCCTACTGTCCCGGTTTCTTTATGTGTCGCCAGGGACAGCTGCAGCCCCAATCAGGGGTCTCCCGCGCTCCCTATTATCACCCCTTTAGGTCTACAGTGAAGAAACCATGGTTATTATCGTCATGTGTGGGCTGATTGCCCCCTGGTGGCTGGCGGTGAGTTTGCAGCCATCCATATCATAAATGAATGTCTTGGACTGCTGAGCGCAGCATGTGATGCTCTCAGCAGTCTTCTAAAAGTTTTCGGCGCGCATGTTCAGATGTCCCTTTACCCAAAATTGCATCCCTAATTTGACTGTCGGAGTCGTCACCGTAACCGCAGTCTTTAACTGCCTGTCGCAGGCGTGTAGCAAACTGCTGCACAGTCTCTCCTGGCAGCTGGTGTCATTTTTGAAATGCGTGTCTCGTCAGCGTTCAAAGCGCCGACCGCCTTTTGGTCGTCCGCTGGCTCACCCGTGTCCGGCAGAGTTGAGAAGACATCCTGCACGTCGGCTCCAGTCAGTCGCAGTAGCAGCGCGTATCGCCTTTGCTTCGTAGCCGCAGGTGAATCTTCATTTATGATGAGCCCCTTGCCGTCTGCATATAGCTCAAACGACGTTAGCCATCTTTTCCATCTGGAACCTAGCGTGGCTGGATCCGTGTAACATGCAAAGTTATGGATCCCGGATTTCTCCATACTAACTGACTACCTGATCAAACTAGCTAAATTAAAGTGCTCCTTGTCGCCAATTTTATATATCTACTCAGCTTCGCACTGAGAGATATCTTCAGACTTTTATCCGGTTTAATAACCACGCACACTCTCTCTCGAACTCTCACTCAGAACGCTTCACTTTTCTTTATTGTTCTTTTCCTTCCTCCCATAATACCTTTCGACCATACTGACGTGAGGCACGTTAACCCTGGACATGACAGGTCCCCATAAAGAAATGGGAAAGACAATGTGTCTGTGAGTAAAATATATTAATGTGCTGCATGTCAAATAATTCATAGGCACCATGCTGCAGTACAGCACCAGCATACAGAGGATACAGCAACTGATAACGACAAATACTACTATACCTGCACAATGAGGCTATGGAAGGACTTACGATTCACACAATTTGCCTTGGATTCTGCCAGTGCAGAAGAGATGGGTATGTTGGTATCTATTGCACCTACCACCTGTGGGCAACCTAGGAATACATTCTGATTTTAGCATCATCCTACTGTTGGAATATACAATCATTATGCCTAGGTACGCTACAGTATTTATATATAAATCATAGAAGGCCTCCTTTATGGCCAGTGTGGTGACATGGCCTGGGAAGGTGACAAAGACGTATATATTTAAGCAGAGTGACGACCATGTTGTGGGTCAACGCAAACATTGTCCTTGCTCAGATTCTCTGCGTCTCCCTCTCAATATAGGAATGTCCCACTGGCAAATAAGCACATCACAATGCAAACTGTCTGTGTTACAGTGATTGTATGACTGTACTGCATCGCACTTTAAATATGTGGCTGTAAAAGCCAGAAAAGAAAATAAGTTTTATCTTTGGAAAAGAAAGTGCTCAGGGAATGCCCGGAGATTACTTCTATCTCAAAATCTTCTTTCCTGGCATAGTGCATCCAGTTCGACGGTGTTCTCAATGTGCGGAGAAACCGTTTTGAGAGTTTGGGAAAGCCTATTTGATATGTCAGGTGATTTACCTACTTCTTCTCTATGATTAGTCCAAGCACTGTTTGAGATCAGTGAGCCTGAAACATAACATACTTCAGAGCAAATTTGCCATGCAGCTGGAGTTACCATGGTGATGTGTCCCATTACACAGTGAACCATGTCGATAATATCAAAAAATCAGAGTTAGCACTACTTCTACTTGGCTGCCGTAGGGAGCATAACCGACCATGAACATCACATCGTGGTTTGGGAACTGCTCTGCCCAGGACCAGAAAGTAAAAATCCAGACCAGGATTTTGTTTCAACCAACCAGTTGAGTACTATGTGACTGTGACTCTTTATGCTCAACTGGTTGGTTGAAACAAAATCCTGGTCTGGATTTTTACTTTCTGGACCTGAAATGTTCACCTCTGCGGAAAGCCCTGCAGAGCTTGGTTAGAGCAGCTGAGCGCTGCACCAGATCTGCCTTGCCCTCCCTATAAGACATCTTCAACAGCCGCTGTAGGACTAAAGCAACAAAAATCTCCAAGGATCCATCCTACCCCAATAACTCTGTTTTTCCTGTTGAATTCAGGCAAATGGGGGAACTTTTTTCCCCAGATCATAAGGCTCCTAAACCAGGACAATACGCAATGCCCCTAGGCCTTCGGTCGGACTCTTCAGTGACTCTTCAGTCACTATAACAATGACATAATCCTATGAGTACTGCTTTCACACTGTCCAGATCATTGGCACATACCTCAGGTCTCTTGCAAATTGTATTGCACAGCAAAATACCTTTTACCTATCACTTATGTATAGATTATGTACAGCTGAACATTTCATATCTTATATTATTTTTCCTTATTTTTTCTCTATATTTCATCATGCACAGCTGCTTGGAATGACCAGGGTTACATTCCACTACATGTTGTATGTGTACAACTGTGTATGTGACGAATAAACCTCTAGATCCTTGACTCTAGCCTCAAAGTTTTCTGGCTAGGCTTGAAACCTGACTTCATGACATTGGTCCCAGGTTTTCTGTCATAACACTCCAACTTTTTCCTTTTTCATAAGAAAATACCACATGACTTTGTGGTGTGCTTAAGGCCATCATCTTCTTAAAAAACAAATGAATCATGATTTTCAGTAGGTGTGTCCAGACTTTTGGCTGGAACTGTAGGTCTTACAAGTTGATATTGTTTAATCTTTGTCAAACTCTGTGCACATTTGACATTTGGCTGGGAATTTAGTTTCACAAAACATTGTTTAATAATTTGTTTCCTGATTTGTGTCAGTTTTGTACATTTTTCCTTTGGATTTCTGGACATCATTCAGTTACTTCATCAATAGTACTGGGTGTTATATTATATATGGCCAGCAGATGTCACAGCAGACTTCAGAAGTTATGCACCAATTAAACTTTTTTGAACTAATTGTTTGAAAGGTGTTTGCACGTCAGAAAAACTTTGTTTCACCCATCACTACTCACCTCAGCTTGACTCTCTTTACTGTCCTCTGACAACCTAGAGAATATACCTGCATTTCTATTATTACTTAGCTTTTGAGGACATCCCTGCAATTTGCAAGTTGCGTCAATGTGTCATGGCACAGCATGTTGACCACAGAGAAATGAGGGCGATGATGCACTGGTGGCTCTAAAGGGGTTTGTTAAACTGAAACACTGGGAAAGCTCCAAAAATGGGGTGATGCTTCTGTGAAGCTCCTGGAATGCCTGTTCTGCCGCTAGGGACCACTGGAAGTGCACCTTAGTTGAGGTGAGTGCCGTAGGAGGGGCTACAATGGTGGTATATCCTTGAATAAAACACCTGTAAAAATTAGGGAACCCCAAAAAAATTGTACCTCCTTCCGGTTGCGAGGCTGAGGCCACTCTGTGACTGTGCTCGGATCTTCTCCAAATCCATCCTAATCGAGCCCTCCCCGAGAATGACCCCAAGGAAGGAGGTTGACTGCCAGTGAAGCTCGCCTTTCTCTGCCTTGACAAATAGCTTATTGACTAATAAGTATTGTAGGATCTCACAGACGTGTGTGTGACGTCATCCTGTTTAGATTGGTAGAAAACACCAAAATATCATCCAAATAAACAAAGACAAACTTATCCAACATGTCCCGAAGGACATTGTTAATCAGCCCTTGGAATATTGCCGGGGCATTATTCAACCCAAAAGGCATTACCAAATATTCATAATGCCCAGAGGGTGTGTTAAAGGTAGTCTTCCACTCAACCCCCTCGCAGATCCTAACCAGATGCTAAGCGCTCCATAGGTCAAGTTTCGTGAACCAGCTAGAACCCTGAAGTACATCAAGAACCAAGGACATCAGGGGTTAGGGATAACGATTCTTGACGGTGATCTGGTTCAGCCCGTGGTAGTCAATACAAGGCCTTCTCCACAAAGAAGAATCCAGCTCCTGCTGGAGAAAACGATGGCAGAACAATACCCGATGCTAGAGCACTGCTTATGTAATCTTCCATAGCCTTCCTTTCTGGGACAGACAGGGAGTACAGATGGCCTCTAGGGGGCAAGGTGCCAGGCAGCAGATCATGAGCACAGTCAGAAGGTCGATGAGGAGGTAGAGAGGATGCCCGGGACTTACTGAATACCTGTTTTAGGTCCAGGTAAGCTGCAAGAACCAAAGACAGGTCGGGAAACTCCTCCTTCTCCTCAGGGACCAATGAAGGGAGAGCGTACAGGAGTGGTAGGCAGCGTAGTATCAGTGAAATTGTCATCAGCTCCCGAGTCGACCAGAGCGGCTAAGGGCTGCTGGATCTCTCCATAGGAGAGCAGTATTGGTAAAAAGTTCTGTCGAACTGAGGAGGGAAAAATTGGAGCTACACCCACCAGAGCTGTCCTTTTCACTGGTGGGTGTGTCCTTTTACTGGGCAGTTAGCAATGTAATGTCCCACCTGCCTACACTACAGGCAGGCATTGGCAGTCTGTCGCCGTTGTCGTTCTGTAGGGGATAAGTGGGTTCGGTTCACCTGCATAGCTTTGGCGGGAGGCTCAAGAGAGCTCACACAAGCTGCTTTATGGAAACCTGGAACTTCAATCCATCTGTGATGCTCCCTATAGCGCTGACGGAAGCGGTTATCAACCCAAATAGCGAGGTCGAATAAACCCTCGAAGGTCTCTGGCAATTCTCTGGATGTTAATTCGTCCTTTATTTCTTCTGACAGCCCGTTATAAAAAGTGTCGAACTGAGCCTGCATATCCCAGCCCATAGACAACGCAAGGCAAAATGCCGAAATCTGACACCGAGCGGATGTCTTGTCGAAGCTGTAGCAATTCGCATCTCACCTCCTCTCTGCCATGGGTTGAGCGACCGAAAACCAGAAGAATGGTACTTGTCTAACTGCATTGTGCCAAGTGCAAAGTTTGGTGGAGGGGGGATTATGGTGTGGGGTTGTTTTCAGGGGTTGGGCTTGGCCCCTTAGATCCAGTGAAAGGAACTCTTAATGCTGCAGCATTCAAAGCCATTTTGGACTATTAAATGTTCCCAACTTTGAGGGGACAGTTTGCGGATGGCCCCTTCCTGTTCCAACATGACTGCATACCAGTGCACAAAGCAAAGTCCATAGGGACATAGTCTGGTGTGGAAGAACTTGACTGGCCTGTCCTGACCTCAACCCGATAGAACACATTTGGGATGAATTAGGGCAGCGACTGCGAGCCAGGCCTTCTCATTCAACATCATTGCCTGACCTCACAAATGCTCTCCTGGAAGAATGGTCAAACATTCCCATAAACACACTCCTCAACCTTGTGGACAACCTTCCGAGAAGAGTTGAAGCTGTTATAGCTGCAAAGGGTGGGCCAACACCATATTAAAGTCAATGTATTAAGAATGGTATGTCATTGAAGTTCGTGTGTGTGAAAAGGCAGATGTCCCAATACTTTTGGCAATATAGTGTATATGGGGCATGAAGAGAGCTTCATATCTGTTCCCAGATCTACGGAAGTGGGAAGGGAGATGGGATCAAATAAAATTGTTTTGTTAAATCATTGCAAATCACATCACGTGTTGTGATAGTTCGTACAAGTAGTCAAACATATAATCACAAAATAAAGCAATAAAATAAAGTGCCTGAGCTGGGCAGTTTGAAGTCCCTGGGCAGTCGTTTGAAGTCCCTGGGCAGTCGTTTGAAGTCCCTGGCTGGCTTGTTGTGAGATTGTTGCATCAGATTCTGATTGCACAGGATTAGGACTCCTTACGAGTGCTGCACATTCTGCTATGAGATGCTTTACTGCTTCATTGGCTTTAGATAGATTTTAAAAACCAATGGTCTTATACCTTGGGTCCAGCAGTGTTGAAATGGTCATTACATTTAATGGCTTCAAATTTGACAGATGTCTGATGAGGTTTCCTTTCAGCTGTATCTCTGTCCTTGTGGTCAGGTTAGTAGTATTACTGTGTAAAATGTGAAATAGTATTTTCATCATAGGAATGATTTGGAACCAGACACACCTTTTTCCTCAGATAGTTTCACTGTAGCTTCATTAAAGGGGCAAACATGCATACTGTACATACAATGTCTTCTGTGACTGTTAGCTCCTCTCCTCTGAGTGGATACATCAGCTACTAAAGAAGCATGGGAGACCCATACCAGTTCTTTATACTCACTCAATTTAATAAACATATGGTAAGTGCTGTTCCTGCGAGTTGGCACTTCATTTATTAATTTGACAGTCAGTCTTACCATGTTAGCTATACCTGAGCTATCTTCTCTTTTGCAGTGGTGCTTGATCTGAATATGTTACTATTTGCCATTTTTTGGTGCATAAAGTTCAGAGCATTCAGTTCTGCAGCTTGGTCAAACAATTTCTTGACAGTTACATTGTCACTTGACAGTTCGAGTGGGCGATGCAAACGGCATGCCTAATGATGAAGAAGTCTGCCACGTGTAATCATGTAGGGTGCTGTAACAAGGCATTTTAGTTTTTCTTTTATGCTCCATTCTTCCATGAGGTGATTGTGAGCTAGGGCCATGTTATCTGATGTATGTCTTTGAGGAAAATGCTGTATTCCAGCAATGCTGTGAAGATCTTATCATCATCAATCCATTGGCAAGTTAGAGCCAGGTATGGCTGCATGTTGAGTGATATCTACATGTCTGACGTGATACTCACAGCCACTGCATTCTGGATACTCTTCTTGGTCTTTTCCTTTTCCTCCTCACATTTTTGAGTAACCATGGCTTTTAGAGCTTGAAAAACAGACATGACTACATAATTGAGCTGTTTAAGTTAGTAGTGCTGTGCTTTTTAGTAATGCATACATTTCTGGTAGGTGAGAATATATAAAGATGCAACTAAGTGAAGCAGGTCACTGAACCCTTCATCTTCTACCCGTGTGAAATCTGTGTCCATGACTTAACATGTATATTAAATGGTTACAAAAAGTTACAGAAGTGTCATTAATAGCACAGTGCATTTTGGGATACCTGGGTTCATCACTATTTCATTGTCAGTCTGCTCGTTTTCATGCAAGACTCTATATTGCCGTAGCCTTAATGAGGTGCTGTGATTTTTAAATGACAGCGTTTTGGAGCAGATTCAGCACTTTACCTTCAAATGCAGAAAGGACATACATGGAAAATGTGTTTTTACAATTGTTTTATTTGGAAAAGTAAGTTACCTTATTAGATGCAATTTCAAAATGTTTCCATATTGGAGAACTTTTTCTTTTTGGTTCCATTGGTAAATAAGATGAAAAATCTCCTGAGAAACTTTCGACACAGGTTTTGGCACCAATAAGTCGCTCAGAGTTTTGTTTCCTTATAGGCAGACACCTCTAGTCCATAAATGACACATCAGCTGTGACGGTCATGTGATTATCCTTAAAAAAATATGTGTGTTGATATGAAGCTTTATTGCACTGATCATCAACTGGCGGCCCGCGGGCCGATTCCGGCCCGCTGAGCCGTTCAATCCGGCCCGCGACTGGATTCCAAAATTGTGAGGATCAAAAAGAAAATAGTGGTCC
>JAODJU010000014.1:18548851-18560604 GCA_026776725.1 Gnathonemus echidnorhynchus | reverse complement strand
TCATGCCAGTAAGTTTGTCCCTTATGGGGCGCAATGGAAGAGAGACTCATCTGGAGTGACAGCCACACACAGCATGTACCTCCACATAGGAAACAGGGAAGATTCCCAGCTGTCCATGGTGCTCTCCCTCATACCAGTTGCTGTCAATTTTTCTGCTGATGTACAGAACGTCCCCCTTCTTAAACGCCAGCTCCCTGGAAAACAAGCAAGTTTATGTTCAGCTAAGTCTGGTAAAACCAAAATGGCCGAGTAACAGGCACACCTAACATTCTGCTGTATTTATTCTGGTGTATCTAGTTAATGATACTGCACTTTACTCACTTAGCTGTTTGTGCTTTGAAGTCATACAGTGCTCTGGCAGGCTTTCTCTGCTGAAGAAGAAGAAGAAGTAGCATTAAGAAATTTAACACCTATTTCAATGACATTAAGTGATAAAAAACTAGCTATTAACTGCTAATGTAACCCAGGAAAACTGACCATAAGATGAGCCTATAAATGTATTATTGATTATTATTATTCTCCACAATTCCGTACTGAATAAGTGATTGGAAGATGGATGGAAGGATGGATGGATATTTTTATTATAAATGTTTACATCTTTTTCAGCCGTTCGTCCCCTGCTCTGTCCCACTGTAGGAAGAAGAGAGCCCCCGAAGGTGTCCTTCTCTATAAGGAACAGAAAAGTTCACAGTGAGTTAGAGTTCTCAAAAGAAGAGTCCATCCACATGCTGCTCAGTGAGCAGGACATTGTCCTGTATGGTACGTTGGCTTTATGTCATGAGCCATGTCCATTTTTATGTACCCAAATGCATGGAAGCTTTACTAAGTGGCAATATGATGTACTTTGGAACATGAAAGGGAATTAAAGTTTGGCTACAACAAAAAAAAACTTATTTCCTATATTTCATAATGTATGAAACAATGTCTCTGGTTATAGTGTTTTTTTGTTTATACGCTGCACATTTGAATGTCTTTCTTCTCTATAGTCTTCACAACTGTAGTGTGAGACACTAAACTGTAAATGAGATATCTAGCGGTTTCCTACCCTTCATTCTGGACAGCGAGGGGGTCAAGGACTCAGCTAACGGCTTTCTCAGCACGCTGCCGTTTTCATGAGGATCCGCGGGCCTCCAAGAACTCTGATCATCCAGCAACCGCTGCGGACCGATGATAGGCTCTGAATTTCGCCGCTGCCAGAAGTGACCAGCTGAGCTTGCAGTGTAGGCTTGGAGAGAACTTCATGATGAAATGGAGATGTCATTAACAGAAGTGGGAAGAGTATACAGAAGACCTCTATATCAAAGACGTCAGCAATCAAGATATAGTCCATATGGTTACATCTATAGAACAACTTTTCAGCAATGGAAGATGTTAGATTAGGTTTGGGATCACTGCCAAAATGGAGGACCATGGTGATATATGTTATCACAACAAAAAAATCAAAGTGTTGACCAGTAAAACCAACAAATTTTAAATGGCTAACAATGTGGAAGAGAGAATTTTTTATAAGAACATCACAGTAAATTGACGGAGTATAACACAGTGTTTCTCATATCACATTCCAGACAGATTATATAGATTTGAGGCCTAACATAACAGATAATTGCCTGACCTACAAGCTGGATACAGGAAAGGCTTTGGGACAAGGCACAGCATTGCTGAAGCTTGACAGGAAATCAAAAAACTGAGTACCAAAAGGGGCTCGACACGTGCTTTTATAATTAAAATAAGTCTTCTGAAGGTGTGGACCATATCAAACTATAGAATATTCTAAGGAAAGAAGACTGGAAGAAGACAATTTGGAATCAGGATTGCTGGAAGAACATCAAAAACCTTCAACATAATGGCAAGTGGAGAATGAAGATCAGAAGATGCTAATGAGAAGATGGATCTCTGACTAAATGTGAATGAATGTTATGACCCCAGCCTGGGCAGCTACATCTTCAGCAAGAAGTCAAGAAAAACCATCACAGTTTAGAGCTTTTAGTTGTTTGTGTGATGATGATGGATATAAAAAATGTTCTAAAGTACTGACACATATCTAAGAACAAAAGTCAGAATTGTACAGATTATTCTGCTTTCTGTGACTCAGCATGGATGCGTGGTTGGTGGGTTTACCTGGATGGCCTGTCTGGAGTCCTGTTTACTGGGGATTGATAGCGGGAATTCTGAAGGAAACGGGAAATGTGAAAATACTCAGGACTGTATGAGGAAAAATTTGCAACTCACAGTTTTTTTTTTTGACATTCTGCAATTCTTCCACTATCCACATGGCCAGCAATTACAGGCACAATCTTGGCATTGTCCTTAAAAAATAACCATTTCTGGCATTATCCTGGGAAGAGTGGCTAACGGTGTGTTTTAAAGCAGGCTAGTCAGAAAGTGTGTAAGAGACAAGCACAAACTGCTATTATGACTCATATTGTCTTCAGAAACACACAACATACTCTACCAACACTTAAGAGTTTTTTACCATAAAAGCTGTTATTATAATGCAGACACAAATGCCCTGTTAAATGTGGTCAATCAGCATTTCTTGCAAAATATTTGTTGCCTGTTCCTTTTAGTTTCACTAAACTGGCTACTCTACTGCCATTATGACATAAAATGTCTGAATAACACAGTTATTATCAAAAAATGCCCATCTAATCTTATATCACTCAGTCAAGATCACCCTGGCATTCTCAATCTAACTTAGAATATAGCAAATGAAAATCTTACTGAGTCTTCCCTCCCCAAATCAAAGCATCTTTTTCTAGTAAAAAAGAACTTGATGTTTTGTTTTTCAAGGCCTTTAAGTTATACTCTCCAGAAAATACTTTTAAAACTCATCACTCACATCATAAATAGTAACCTACTATTGGTAAACTTGAGAGTTACTGATAATTTATTGGCCTCCTGGAAATCCAGGATTCTGCAGGATTCTCTGATTTCTTCTGGCTTTACAGTGGTACCTGCAAAGGCAATGACTGACAGTGCGGGGGCCTGGGGTGCCGTCAGTTACCTCTGAGAGGCCCCGAGGGGGATTTTCTGAGCTGTAATCCAAATGTTTTTTAGGAGGCTTTTGTTCAGACACAGCAAAACAAAAGGAGACGTTGTTGCAGTGGGAGGGGAAGTCAGTGGCATCATGGGAAGGAACATGTGGAGAGAGTTAAATGGTTAGCGGTATGGAGGGCAGACCCAGACACAGGCGCATGCTCACCTGGAAACAAAGCACCAAAATGCTGAAAAAGAAATTAGTGGTTAGATTATGAACGGAACTTAGTTTATGTAAATATCCAGTAATGCAGCCCTTTTCATTGCGGAAAATTATGCCCTTTTCAAAAATGTTAATGTCCCTCTTGTATTATTAATGTAAATTATGTTTATAAGATCTCAGTACAGACGCTCCTCTACTTACGAACGAGATACGTTCTGAACGGCCGTTCATGATTTGAAATGTTTGTAAGTCGGTATTCAACATCATTTTGACATTTCGGCATCATTTACCTCAATATGGCGGCACGCACGGATATATATACATATATATATATATCCTGGAAAACAGCTGGTACGGGGATTCCACAAGAGATAGATGAGGGGGTCTGGGACATGCGAGGATCGAACGACCGGGGCATGACAGTATGATAAAAAGTCAATACATGTTTTCTTATCCCAAAACACATTACTACTAATACATAAAACAAAAATGTATAATGGATGCACACAATATTTTGCAATTCTGCGATATTTTTGCAAGAACTGGGATGCTGGGAGTACAAAAATAGCTTAAAAAGTCATTAATTACAAAAATATATATATATATATACAACTATTAGAACACAAGCATGGAAAAATTATATACTGATCAGGATGTTCTGTCAATATTGTGTAGACAACACTACAAATATTACCATTTCTGTCTGTTGGATACATAATTTTATTCAGTTTTTTGTTTAATGCATCTGCCAAGCAGGCTTTTCCTCTTTAGAGCAGGACCCTGATCTTAAAAAGAATGAACAAACCAAACGGTCCATCATAATACCACTCAAAACAACAGCAAGCATTGGAGCTCAAGGCTCTCTTTCTCTCTCTGGTTGTTCATATTCTGTGGCAAACTGAGCCAAGATTATTAGCACTGAAAGTTAGCTGAGCCAATGAATACGCTTGTGGGCGGGGCTACATGGGCAGTCCTGCCTCATGTATACCTCACCACATTCTCCAGGATGCAGCTGGGTGCACTTGCTTTACTTACCGGGCGTCCAAATTCCAGCTCTGAAAAGAATTTAACCCAGGGTTCGTCTTCCAGATCTGTGTCATCTGTACGTGTGTCGTGTCCCTAGAGAGGGGAAATGGGGGAGCAGAGGGGGAGAAAGATGGGTACCACTTTACTAAGGGGCACAAATTATGTAGTAGTACATTCTAACTTAACGTAACTAACACGTACATGTTAGTTACATACTGATCCCATGTTCATTCATCATTAATCATAATGGTTCATGTATTTCATGCAGTTCCTATATCTAATCATGATTTGTACTTGAGTAGTAACTGAGGTACTTAGTTACATGTGCTCCTTCAAGTAAAGTTTTACCAAAAGACCATGCAGAAGGCAGTCAAACTTTTTGGACTTCAGAATGGACGTCAGAAGATGCAGAGCGGATGTCTGTGTATCAGGGTGGTTTGTGTAAGTGTAAGATGCTTGTAAAATGCATTTCAGTCAAACAGTTTTTTGGTGTTGGACACTGGCTGTCTTTTAAATCAGGGGAGGAAAGAGCAGTCACTGGAAACCCATACAAACTCTTGCAAACATGCAGTGCAGTTCAGATTCTCCCCCCCAACACTGAGGGTGTGAGCCATTTCTTTCTGGAAATGCAATTAAGGATATTGATTTTATTCTGTTTTGTAAAGGATCTGGCTGAAGAACTGACTGACAAGTTTTAACTGCAGAATGTCAGTCTCTGAGAAGCACACTCACAGCTTCCTCCTGCTCTAAAGGTGAGGACCTCTCTGGTTCTCTCTGGTTCACACTACTAGGTTCAGCAGTATATTTCCAAGTGTCCACCTTCCTGTCTGGAGGTCTCCATTTCTTACTAATTTGAAAAGAAGGACATAGAAAATTAAGATTAATTTCAAAGTCAAAAGTAAGTCCATTAATATTCTGCCATATTCTGATTATCCCAAAAGTATACAGAATTAAAAAGTATTAACTAGATGTCGTTGCCCAGATACCCAGAAAATGCATATAACAAACATCAAAAGAGCTTTTCTGTAGAATGATGTGCTGTAAAAAAGGTCAATCCCTGCCCGTGCCTTGCCAATACCCATCCAATACCTGGCCTGTGCCTAGCCAATGCCCATCCAATACCTGGCCTGTGTCTTGCCAATACCCGTCCAATACCCGGCCTGTGCCTAGCCAATACCCGTCCAATACCTGGCCTGTGCCTAGCCAATACCCGTCCAATACCTGGCCTGTGCCTAGCCAATGCCCGTCCAATACCTGGCCTATGTCTTGCCAATACCCGTCCAATACCCGGCCCGTGCCTTGCCAATACCCGTCCAATTCCTGGCCTGTGTCTTGCCAATACCCGTCCAATAGCTGGCCCGTGCCTTGCCAATACCCGTCCAATACCCGGCCCGTGCCTTGCCAATGCCCGTCCAATACCCGGTCAGTACCTGGCCTGTGCCCATCCAATACCCAGCCAGTGCCTGGCCTGTGCCCGTCCAATCCCTGGCCAGTGCCTGGCCTGTGCCTAGCCAATGCTCATCCAATACCCGACCAGCGCCTGGACAATGCTCGTCCAATACCCGGCCAGCGCCTGGACAATACACGTCCAGTATCCAGTAAGGACCTGGCTAATGCCCGCCATGCCTTACGGTTCAGATGTGGCTTGAGTGCCACCCCCTTCCTTCTTCTCAGGTGTCACAGATGGCGAACGCACGCCCGAAGCAGCCGTGGTGTCTGACTTGTTTTTAGACTGTGACCAGCAGGCTTTGCTTTCAGGTGTGAGACGGGACTCGACCAGGCTGGGTCGGACATCTGGAATGAAGCAAAACCAATGTGTGTGTCAGATTCCCATCTTGTGAAGAGTCCAGTCTCAGGACCAAATCCCTGACAAAACGGCAGTTCTTATAAGAAGATATAATTTTGCAATTTGCCAGAATTATGATATACAAAACAGATTAAGAACCTTCCTGTCACCACTTACTTCATCCTTCTGATTTTCTCTCCTACAGAATAGAATTTATTTTTACCTTTATTATAATTGTACACAAGAGGCAGAATGCAACTCCCTGCGTGATACTTTCAAAAAGAAGGACTGAAATATATAAACACATACATACACAAGAATATGAATGACCATATGAAACGTTAAGTATGTAAATTGCTAAATATGTATAGGCACGTCTATATATATATATATATATATATATATATGTACGTCTGTCATAGGTACTTGTGTAGACTGCGCCTGACTCACCTTGACTTTCAGGCTTGTGACTGTCCTGGAACATGGTTTTATACCAGTGCTTCGGCTTGTCTGCAGTCTTAAATTTGAACAAACATGCACAGAAATTTCATTCATACATACACGACAACATGGCCATGTCAGATGAACGTTGCAGCAAAACGCCAACCAGGACCTTTACATACAACCACCTAAAGACCACAAACATCTCATCCTAAAATAACAGTTTTTTTTTTTACTTTCTGAGATGTTGGCCTTGGCTAGGCTTGACAAAAATTAAGAAGAATGAGAATTGAGAAGGAGTGCTGGCAGGTCTATAAGAGATCTCAGGAGCCTACTCTTAATGCAAATAAAACCTCACTATATGAATAAGAAGTTCATTGCTCAGATGAATCATAGAATCATAGAAAGCATACAGTAGCAGTTAATGGAGGTGGCTGCGATGGTCTCTCCATTCTGGCCGTGGTTGGAACTTCATCTTCATCCATGGTACCTGTGCTGGTGGCCCTCCCTTTTCCATTGTCTGGAGAGTTGGACTTCTGGGTTTCTACAGCTTTGATGAAAATGGAGTGTAAGGAGAGTGTCATGTAGGCTTGTGTGGTTTAACTATTATCTGTAATCAGCAATTACAGACAAGTAACCAGGGGCCAGTGACTGACCGGCAATCATCGCCTTTGTTGGGGAAGTAGATGTAGACGACGTACAAAGCAAAATAAAAAAAGGATTGATGATGTGGCTTTCAGTTCAGCCTACATTTCCAATGCAAAAAAACATGTCTGCCATAGTGCAGCATTTCACAAACATCGCACATTGCGGGAATAGTGTGTTCATTATCACCAACTTCTGTCTTCCAGTCAGCAGCCGCAGAATGTCAGCCATTCAAGTGCAACTTCTTGTAGGAATTATGAGCTTCTCAACTTATATGGATGGTCAAATAAGACAAGTGTTTACCACTGTTAATTCCCCTTCAAAATAAGGAGACAGCTTTGATAGCCTAGCTACAAATTCTACCACAAGTAGCTGGCTATGACAATCGGTGCAACATTTTTGTAAAATTCCTTGTAGACTTCTAACAGAATCTTTGTGCTAAATGTATTTATTTATTTATGTAAAATTAGGGCTATCAAAATTAACGCATTAACTGTTCCGATAAAAATATTTAACACAAACGTCAAAATAAATTAACTCAATTAATGCGACTAACAACATCATCACGCAGTGCATTATGGAGCAACCATATGAACCATAAAAGTGATTGCAAGAGACACTTTTTTGTTGTCATTTATGACCCACTCCACTGTTCTGTCTGAATCATATGTTCTTATTCTACATTAATTTGGTGATTAATTGGTAAATTATATGCGTTACAACAATTACTGAGTAACTTGGTAAATATGCATTATAACAAGCTTTAGTCTAAAGAAGAAAACCAAATTATTAACCACGATTAATCACAATTAATTCACTGCAAAATGTGCGATGAATTAGTTTTTTTTTTTTATAAATTGACAGCCCTAATATACACTGAATGTAGAACTATGACTATTGGCCTAAACTGACCACATAAACAATTGATGATGTAGGTACCAGGTGTTTGTGAGAGTGCATGTGGCGAGGTGGGGGGGTGTTAGATGATTTGATATTATTGATATCCTGATTTTTAAAAATTAGAGTATTGTAAATATTTTAGACATTGTCCAGGTTTAGTCATGTGGCTGCCAGCTAGGACAACTGTCAGTATGTCAATTGTCGTAGCTACTTCAATCAGGCCAGATTCAGACTAGGCCTCCAGCCTTCCCTGCCCCCAGAAGCTCTTCAGTTGATCTGGGTAATCCGTGGTCTCCCAGAAACGACGGTGGTCATCCTGAGACTGAAGGAAAGCTTACGCACTCATACTGTTTTTCAGCTAAAGCCCTCTGTCAGGGAGATTTACAGTTACTCTTATTCGGGTGTGGAGTGGAATTAGAGATGCAGACCTGTTTTAGAAAGCAGTACATTCGTTGGACCTCAGCACTTCCCCACATGACAGGGACAGGGACAGGGTTGCTGTTTTTAACCCATTAATACTCATCAATCCCCTGAACTTTGCTGACAGATACCATTCTTAAAGTTTTAGACTGTAAAAATCTAGGGGTTAACTATACAGTGGAATTTACCTAATCACGCCGCGTCAAATTTAGATGAGGCAGAACATTTAATTTCTAGAGATCAAAGAAGTGCATGAAGGTGAGGTTATTTAAAAGAATATCAGGTAAAAGCAATTTTTAATTTTTTTAAAAACAAAATTCTTTCACAGAATCATAATGAAATATATATTAATGTCAGAAAATAACAATAGGACACAATTGTAAAGATGTATGTACATATGGAATGAATTTTTTGCAGGCAGGATCATGATCCACGATCTTATCACGATTCTTTTTCATGTTGGTTTCATGTTTCAAGTTACTGAACAGCACAGCCAAACTAATTCCTATGCACTGTCCCATAAATATAGCCCTATAAGGTAACAAATCCAAAAAGAAAGACAATCTCAGTTTTGATGATTAAAAAGGTTTGTCTTGTTGCCATCGAGCATGAGAACCTCATCCTTGCAAATTTTGCAGATAACTGTTTGCACCATGTTGGTTTCGGAAAATCCAAACAATTTCCATATTACTGATGTCTAATACTTTTTACGGACCAACTCCTCCATGTCATCCATGCCACTGCTTCACCAAATAGGAAATGTGTTGCATATTGCACATTGACATGATGGGACGAGGGTGTGACAGGGAGAGAAGAAGAAATCCAAGGCACCACCTACTGTTTGCTACGTATTACAGGTTTATTGGTGTGTCGAAATGGATTTGGCTAACAAAATAGCTTTAGATGCGTGTCTGAGCCATAGAACTGCAACTGACTGTGCACTGTAGCACGACCTCAACATTCTCTCCGTAAGGCAAATCATGGAGGTGTTTTAATCGTTCACGATCTAATATTGTTAAATCACACACACTGTTTAGACACACTGTTTATTTATGTTAGTATAACCTTTGGCAGAAAGAATTTCCCATTGATGGTTAAGGAAACCAGTTGATGATGGTTCTCCAGCAATATTCTGACTCACCTGTTGGTCTGGTTTTCTGAAGGGCAGTCATCTGCCGGCTGAAAACAGGTGGAGAGGGGATGCGACCCACAGGGGAGAAGGACCTCTCCAAATGACCTGGTCGGCTGTTAGCATCACCTTTGGTTCCGTTCACAGTCATGTGGCCCTGGAAGGATGAATTATAACCGTCGGACCTCCATTTATGAGACGCACGATCTCCACCCAAGACACAAAGTGTTGGGAGACACTGTTAACATCATTAATATACTAAAATAATGTGGTATTGATGGTCTTTGTACAAACAGAGATAACAGGGACGTAACTAGTTTAAGAGTTTTACAAAAGGGGGGAAACTACAAACAAGTATATTCTGTTAAGATGTTCTTTACAAAAACACAAAGGACACAATGGGATTAATACACGGTGTCATTATTTAGGTTAGAAAATGAATGAATAAAGTGTACTTCACTGCTTGGTAAATGATTAAACAGAATTACATAATAGATTTAGCGAATCTTTCTGCTCTTGAGTGCTTCATTAAATATAAAGGATTCAATAAAATAAAGATACTGAAAGCGACTTTTACAGCTATGTTTTAAAAAGGGGTAATTTGCTCTCAATTAAATGTAATCATCTGTAGCCTAAATAATTCAGGAAAGACAACAGCTTATGACTGATACATCCTTTTTGACTAATGAGGGTGCAATACAGACAAACAAGCATGTTTGTCATTTACTATACAATGTTCCTGAAACCATTCACTAAAGCTAAAGAATATTAGATAGCAAAAGGATTGTTTTGGATAACTGAAGTATTTTTGTTATTTCTTTGATGATGTGTCTTTTTTAATGTGGTATAACTACTCCTTGTGTTAAAAACTAGGTAGATGTTTTGGACAAAAAACTCTTTCAATTCTTTCAGTCACTGTTCAGTAAGAATTCCAAGCCTCTTAACATCCTCAATTGTTCTATGGCTGGACTCAGCACAGCCCCCAGAGGAATTATTAAAAAATAATCCAACCAAGAACAAAAGCATTAATTAGACATACCTTCAGAAAATGTAATGCAAAGTAATGAGGTGACTTAACACACAGTGTTTCCTTAGCTCAGGGTAATGACTTCTCTTTATCTTCTGTACATTTCCCAGATTTTCTTGTAAAATGTTTGTAAAGTCTTGATGTATTTAGGTTTAGTAAAGTAGAGTAAGGTGTGGGGGAAAGGGCTTTGGGGGAAAGAGCACACAGAGCAGGGGATAGTAACTGGGGACCTGTAACTGAGCACAGTCCACCTGCAGGATGGCTGTCTGTACATCAGCAAGACCTGAAGCTGCAAGCGAAAACAGGAAGTGAAGGGTGAATTAGAGCGAGGATGCTGATTGGAGCAGGGGCTGGGAGGGGCAGTGCCCTGCCTTTCTGGGCTTGCCGTTTGGTCCCGGTATAAGGGATTGTACTCATCATAACGTCTACAAATAGGCAACCTGTACTACGGTACATGTTCTCTAATTTAAGCTTTGAAGTTTGCTTCCGAGAAGAAGGCGAACTTTTGGCCTTAGAGACCCAAAAATCCAAAAGCCACAGAATCCAAACAAACAACAGATAAAACAGCACAAACATACGGTATAAGCGACTTTTGGTGAAACGAAAGTCAAAATGAAAGCATCCTATATTGATGAAAATCAGTTGTGGATTCTGATTTCATTCAACTGCAAAATCATAAAAATCCAAGCTAATCAGTGGGTAACTTAAATATTATTCTTTAGACACTATTAAGTGTAATTTACGATCGCTACCAAATAAATGCAGAACGCATGGACCAACCAGGGCTGGAGACCTCCGGTCTGGAAGGTGGGGACTGACGCTTTGAGGGGCCCCAGCAGAAAGTGAGCAGCTGCTTCTTTCCCCGTTCGGTCGCCCGTCACTAAAGCCGTGGGGCTTCCACACATCTGCACAGAATTTCGCAGAAATGAAAATCGGAATTGGAGTCATTTTACCATCTGGGCTGGATTCCAATTTAGGAAATGCATTGTCCCATAAAGCACATCTAGGTCTGATGAATGAGATACATAAATATATATATTAGGGCTGTCAAAATTAACGGGTTAACGCGAATTAATCCATCATCATGATTAATCTGATTACATTTTTTAACGCAATTAACCCATCTGCAGTGCAGAATGACTCAAAATCCCTGAAATGTCTCTGTCAACCCATTTCGGGC
>JAODJU010000014.1:18520546-18538946 GCA_026776725.1 Gnathonemus echidnorhynchus | reverse complement strand
AGCTCTGCTGGTTTGCACATCAGTTCAGAGCGATTTCAATGTTGGACCCTTGATTCATTAACCCCCAGTTTCCAGTTTCACCAGGGACTGACAGACCCTGCTTTTTAAAGAATATTTTTTAAAAATATTAAAAATGTAAAAACTGCAACGTAAATGTAAGTGGTTATGAGAAAAAGGCAACCAGATCAGGCTTCCAGAGAAGCAGAAGAAACCACAAATCAATAAAGGGGTATGAGATCACACATTTGGAAGGACAAGGTGCTATTTTAAAAAGGGCATACTGTCCTAATGAGTGAGCGCAGAACGCACCTCCCTGGCAAGTACGTCATCTGATGATGCAGCTGAATTACGATCATCTGAAATATGATTACTAGAAAGACATTCAACATTCCTTAGGCAAATAATTAGCATATAAGAGAAACATGACAAGGGTAGATGAAAGCCTATTACATATTTTTTTATACTAAATGTATTTTTTTCAGTAAAATAAATGGTGGCCGGTCTTTGGTATGTTTTTAAAACCTAAGTAGTTATTCAACCTGTCATATTTCGAAAGACCAAAAGCAGCAAACAGATCAGTATAATTAGGTTACTGTGTCTTTCTGATTATGGATTCCTTTCGCAGAATTATAGGCGATTTGAAAAGAAAGCAGAAAATTCTGCATCTAATCAAATAATTTGGGTGGCACTGTCAATATCGTCAACTCAGGTCAGGTCAGGTCAGGTTGGGGATCATGTGCTGACCCACCACATGGCGAAACTCCTCGGGATCCCGGCCGGCAACCCCCCAGGCAGACACATGCTCCAGTCCCAAACTCCAGAAATGGACATCCATTTGCCGCAGCCAGGTGTTATGGGGGTGTCCCCTTGACCTGGTCCAGCTGCTCAGGTCCCCAGCAATGAGGATCCTGCAAGCCGGATCACCCTCAGGGAAACGCACCACATAACTGTAGTGCCGTAACTGACGCTTCCTCACAATGCAGGTAATGTACCTCATTTGGGACTCCTATAGCAACCGCTCATTCAACACAAAGTCAAACCAGTGGTATCCAAGAATTCACCAAAGAGACACAGTACCGAAGGAGTCCAGTCTTTATCTCAGCTCACTGGAGAGCACCAGGACTCTAAAGATTTGGACCTTCATCCTCTTGCAAAAATATCAGGAATGCCACACACCCCTTTCCAGCAACCTCATGACCCCCCATGCTCTCCCAATCCATCTGCAGACTTCATAAGGAAGAGTCACCAGAGACATGAATGTCTCTCGACAAAGTCAACATTGTCCCGGCAGATAGACACACTGTGCCTAAGAAGTTATTAAGAGCCTGGATCTTGGTCTTTATCTAGGACACCAACAATCCCAGACACTCTGACTCCTCTCTCAGTCTCTCGAGAGCCCTGATCAGAGCCTCCGTTGACTCCACCAAGATCACAGCATCGTCTGCAGAGTCAAGATCAGTAAATCTTTCTTCACCAACGGATGCCCCACAACTGCTGGACCCCACGGCCCTGCCCAACACCCAGTCCATACAAGCACTGAACAGAGTAGGACCAAGAATTCACCCCTGGCAAACCCCATAACCAACTGAGAAGAATGCGGAGGTTCTCCCTCCACTCTGCACAGCAGTGACAGTACCAGTGTACAGGCCAGCCATGACGTCCAGCAACTTTGGGGGGATCCCGCAAAGTCTCAGGATGTTCCACAGGGCAACTCGATCAACTGAGTCAAACACTTTATGAAAATCAATGAGAACCCTCAGTGCCAGGATGCGGTCGATGGTAGACTTCTTAGGCATAAAACCAGACTGCTCCAGTCGCTGACAGGTGAGCAAGTGATCACAGATCCTGTTAAGGATGACCCTAGCAAAGACCTTACCCGGCACTGAGAGCAGTGTTATCCCCCTATAGATGCCACAATCCAGGCAATCACCCTTCCCTTTCCAGATAGGGACTTCAAGTCCTGTTTTCAAATCAGTTGGGATGACGCATGACTCCCGAATGGAAGAAAGATTGCCTGTAGTACCAGGAGAACAGCCTTACCACCCACCTGGAGAAGTTCACCCCGGATACCACAGATCCCTGCAACCTTCCCCACCCCCAGCTGATTCAACATCCGAACAATCTCAGTCAGATTGGGCAGTTCACAAGTGATTGGAGGATCAGCCTTGAGAACCATGGACCCAAAGATGTCCAACGTCCTAGCTAGACGGTCAGGTTGAAACAACTGCCCAAAGTAGCTGACCCAATGGGTCACAATTGCAGTGTCATCCTTAAGGGCCATTCCATCACCCACCCTGACTGCAAGTCTCTGAGGAACAGATTCAGATGTGCATAATGCTGTGATTCTTCTGTTAGCAGGACGTGGGTCACTAGACCACAGATGGTGTGTCACCTGCTCCTGAAGGCTTTCCTCCATCCCCTTCATGATGTGTGCAGCCTTCCTGTGGAAGCAGAGCTGCTCCCACAGAGAGCAGAAGGGTATCGTGCCCTTTAGATTCAGAGATTCAGAAATCCCTTTTTGTATTTAGCATTTCATTGTAAGATTTCTTAAAGGATTTTAAATATAATACTTTTAACGAAAAAATCTAATTTCATTCAAGTATTTTAAAGTACCCTGTGAAAGAAACAGGCTTTCCTATCAGATGTTGAGGAATGATTGTGTTGAATGTTGAGCTGAAATCTATGAACAGCATTCTCACATAAGTGTCGTCAATGCACTTGCTGATGTAGCCGGTCACTGACACCGTGTACCCCCCCAGGTCGGTAGACCCGCCGTTGGTTTGTCTTGAAATACAGAGATGGTTCCGGGGGTTAAAATGTGTTAATGCGAAACGTTGACAGCACTAATATAAACCAGTAATATAGTTGTTTATTATCATTACAAAGTATTTTGTGCTGCACATAGTTGTATACGCTATACTTTTATATGACTGGCAGCACAGTAGGTTTGTGTACACTACAATCTAGAGACCTGCACAGGATGGATTTTTCAGTCCCGCTCCTGCCCGCTCCCGTAAGATTCAGTCCTGCTCCTGCCCGCTCCCGCAAGATTCAGTCCCGCTCCTGCCCGCTCCCGTAAGATTATGTCCCGCTCCCGCCCGCTCTCGCAAAAAATATATATTATTTTCTCCCGCTCCCGCCCGCAGTATTCAAGTTTTGTCCCACTCCTGCCCGCAAAATCCCGCAGGTAAACATATAAGTAGTTTTATTTTTACTGCTTCTTCCCGCTACTCTGTTATTTGTTTCACTTGCTTCCCTTTTGATAATATATAAAAAAGAAACGGAATAAACAAATATGTTTCATTTTATTTGAGTTTATTTGAGCTGCATTTGGTCTTATAGGCCTGCACCTCTGGGTCAACCAGCTACCCTGCTGCCAATTGGTCGTAATCCACTCCCAAATGCACAGTGCGAGACACAGAGAGACAGTTAGCAGCCCGGTTATGCTCGCCCGCCACATGCTGGATGTCAGTACTGAACTCCGATATAAAGGAGAGCTGCCGCTGCTGATATGCAGACCAAGGCTCAGAAGTCATCAGGGGCTTGTGGTTGACAAAAACAGTAATAGGGCGGCCTTCTATGAGGAACCAGAAGTGATGCACAGCCAAGTACAGGCCAAGGAGTTCACAGTCAAAGGTGCTGTACTTCCGCTTGCATGGCCGGAGCTGCCAGCTAAAAAAAGGCAAGCATCTACCAGGCCCAGTCCACCCACTGCTAGTCTATGGCCCCCACTGCATAGTCTGAGGCATCGGTGGTGAGTGATTGGAGCATTAGGCAATGGATGGGCCAGCATGGTTGCGTTTGCCAAAGCGGACTTGGCAGCCACAAAAGCCTGGGTCTACTCATCTATCCATGTAAGTCCTCGGTTGCTTTTGCTGTGTGTTTTGAGTCATTGTCCATCTGTATTATGAAATGCTGCCCAATCAATTCGGCTGCATTTGGCTGGATTTGAGCAGACATGATGTCTCTAAACACCTCAGCATTCATTCGGCTGCTTCCATCCTGTGTCACATCATCAAGAAACACTAAAGACCCAGTGCCACTGGCAGCCATGCACGCCCAAGCCATCACACTGCCTCCACCATGTTTTACAGATGATGCAGTGTTCTTTGGATCATAAGCTGTTCCAGCCCTTCTCCATACTTTTTTCTTTCCATTCTGATACAGGGTAATCTTTATTGCTTAATTGCTACAGGTGTGTTGGAAGGAGCTCCACATGCTTGAAATACAATTATTTCTTACAATTCTGATAAGGTTCCAATAATTTTGTTCAGGCCATTTTTGACATTTTGTGTGGAATATCTCAGATTTGGTTTTTTTTCCTCTGCTTTTTTGTGTTCTTCCGGTGCCAACAAGAGAAATAAATATGACAATACCAAAGCTTTTGTAATTACAACAGTTTTCTTGGAGAAGTGGTGCGTTTTCTGACATAAATGCAGGGGTGCCAATATTTTTCGCTCTGACTGTGTTGTCTCCCATTCAACAAAACAACATTCTTATATACTGTATATTTACATCCCAGGACCCAGTATTGGATAAGCAGCTGGAAGATGGACGGATGGATGGATACAGGGTAACTCAAATTCTCATGATTCTTTTGCCATGAAAAGTGAGGAACAATTCAAATTATACTGAAACCTGTACAAGACTATAACCTACTGGCCATGATCCACACACCAGGAAGTCAAAACAAGCTGTACTGAGTGTTGGTTTCAGGACTGTTAAAATACCCCTTAAAAGCCCCGCCAGTCATCACAGTGACCCGATATGAATTGGCGCCCGTTCCATGACGCGCAGGCCCCGCGTGTTAACACCACCTCGGTGACAGCGCAAGGCCGATGACAAAGGGGATCTGGAGCTGAGCACCATCAGGGTGCTGAAAGCCATTCTGCTGCTACTTCTCACTATGGTACCAACTGCTTCATTAGTCCTGCGTCAAGCATCCTCAAGCCGGCAGGTGCTGCACACGTCTGAAGACCAGGGTCCATTTGCAGCTTATGCATCCTCAGGCCTCTCAGTCCTCTAATGGTATTCAGGACAAATCTATTTGGCCAATTTAAAGATACACTTGACACTCCTACTTCACTGTAAAGCATGATCAATTACAACAACTGAAAAAAGGGCGGCAGTAAGAGCCTGGCGCAAAAATATCATTTGGGTGGGACCATTAGATGGGAAGCACTTATCACTTCTTATCGTGCTTTTGGACAGTGGGTTGGTAATAAAATTAAATATACTGTCAACACTGCAATCATTATTTAATGATGGTATATTAAGCTGAACTCAGTAGCTTTAATTTTTTGTATCTTTAACCATTTGTGGAAAATTTAACTTAAAGACAAGTCAAAGTATTCCTTACAATGGAAAACTATTAAGATTTCTCCCATATTTCATAGAGTGATGTTTTTGCTTCCTGTGCTCATATAATTGGCTTCTTTCTGTAGAAGCCTGACTTAATACAACAACTGAAAAAGGGCTTAATTAACAAGAGGGTGCTAAAATAAGATTTGGTGTGATCATTATAATTGCCTTCCTTCTATATAAACAAAAAAACAATCAGAATTCACAACGCTATAACTAAATATGAAAACAAACACCTGAATGTGATCTTGATTATTGTAAGAGATTTTAATCATCGCAAACTCGAGAAATCTCTCCCAAAATGACACCAACACATTGCTATTTGAAATGCATACAATGCAAATCCTAAATCCTACTCTGGCAAGTCTGACCATATATCCATTTTGCTGCGGTCAGTTTACTGTGAAAAGAATACAGTTAAGGTTAGCAGAGACAGAGCAACAATTAAAGGCCTTAGTGAAACATTATGGGGACATTTGGTCCCCATAATGTAATATAAACATAATCCACATACACAAACAAACTTAGGATTTACCTAAAGAGGCAGCCATTCATATTATTGAGTATACTGAGAATACTGTACACATAACTGTTAGACAGCTAGACATATCTGGATTTTCCCAACCAAAAGCCCTGTTTAATAAAGTGATCTGTGTCAGACTCAGGGAATTGAGATCGGCCTTCTTGGGTGACAAGATGTGGCAAAAAATATCGTGATATGCCCTGGAGAAGGCTATTAAGCAAGCTAAAAAAGCTCACAGAGCCTCTGGAGCAACAGTACACCAGTAATGATATGAGGTACGTGTGGCAAGGCTTACAGGCTATAACTAATCATAAAGGCCCCAAAACAAACATTGTGACAACTAATGCCTCACTCTCCGATGACATTCTACACTAGTTTTGAGCATCAGACCGTGATAATGGCTGCTAAGATCCCAGGTCAACCAGGAGATGCCACTTTTCAGGTAACTGAGCAGGATGTGTGTAGGATCTTCATAAAGTTGTGGGGCTGGATGGTCTACAACCAAGGGTGCTGAAAATCTGCTCCTCTGAGCCGTCTGAGGTATTCATGTCAATCTTCACCTCCTCGTTCACAGAGGCAACCATCCCAGTGGTTTTCAAAATGACCACAATTGTGCCCAAAAAGAGTCATGTGGCTGGATGACTACCACCTCAGTGGCAATGAAATGCCTGGACAAATCTGTATTGTCACGTATCAGCAGCATAACTCCTGACTCCCTAGACTCTCTGCAGTTTGCTCACTGACCAAATAGATCCGTGGATGGTGCCTTCCTGGCCCTTCACACCTCTCTCCATCACCTGGACAGTCCATACACATGCGGCCAGAAGCTGCTCATTGTTTACAGCTCAGTCTTCAAAACCATTCTCCTTTCTAAGTTGGCTTCTAAACTTCTAAGCTAAGCTTCTCAGCTGGTGTCACACCAACAACTCAACAGTGAACCTCGACAAGATTAAAGAAATGATCTGGACTTCAGGAGGACAGGTAAACCTCTCACTGGTCTGCATTGATGGGGGGGGCAGTGGAGAGAGTGGACAGTTTCAAATTTCAGATTGAACTGGTCACAGAACACAACTGTCATCATCAAAAAGGCACAATGACGCCTTCACTTCCCAAAGCGCTTAGGGAAGAGTGGGGTCCAGGAACCTTTACCACAGCACTGTCGAGAGCATCTTAATGGGATGAATCACAGTCTGGAATGGCGACAGTACAGGAGAGGAGATCACTACCAAGAATAGTGAAACATGCACAATCCATCAAAGGCTCTCTCCTTTGATAGGTTCCATATACAGCAACTGCTGCAGGAATCACACTCATGCAATCCTGCACTACCCTGGTGACAGACTGTTATCTAAACTGAGGTCTGGCTGAAGGCATCGGAGCATCATGACTGTCACCAGTCAGTTTAAGAACAGTTTTTCCTCTGAAACTCATCAGCTTAGTAAAGATCAATAATACATTAGTATCCTTCATAAATGCACAGCACACTTTACTGAATAGGGCAATAAGACACGTGGCACCTTTTTCAGCTACTTTTTTATTTCAGCCATCTTCTATTTATGTTTTATGTTCATACTTCTACAATTATATGTATACTTGTTAGATGTTTTGTAAGTGCCTTTGCTTTGTTGTCTAATTCTGCTACGTAATATTTCTCATGTATACAAAATGTACAAAAGGCAAATAAAGAATCTTGAATTTCAGATTATCCTCGATTTTACTTGGCCATTTCCGCAAAACAATAGGAATTAACAATAGGCTTTTGCTCTCATTGCTCACAAAACCATCTGTACTTAATGATAAGATGCAGTTGGTTGAGTAAAGACTAGTAAAGGGCAGCTGCTAATTGTTATCTGTATAACAATTTATAGGATAGAGCAGCGGCCAAGGCAGGTCTCTAGCTGCTGAATTATGGTCATATTGCTTTCAGAAATATGACCTTTCGGAGTGTCTCAGTGCAGGCCAGCCTGTGGCGACACCAGCTATCTCGTCTCTCTACCCATGTGGCTCCGTGGCGCCAACCACATGACCCCAGGCGCTATCTTCTTACGCTATTTATACTCGCCTTTCATAAATAAGGCTGCCCCTGTTAACTACGCCACAGCACCAACACTCTGCCAGATCGCTCTAAAGCCACGGAGCTCCCTCATACCTCGCCGATCAGCAAAGCTTAAAATCAAATTAGGGACAAGAACGAAATGTTCTCCACATAGTCACGTGTTAAGTCTTCGAAATTAATCAATTTCTTAAACATGTAAGCCTTGCTTTTTCATTATCCTATAAACACTATAAAACATTTCAGTTATATATTATGACTTAGTTATCTGCCAAACTGTCAAATCAGGACATTTTAGAGATGTTTGTGGTGGTAAATAATTGCATCTGACTGCAGATCATTACCATTTCCAAATAAGACCTATTTGAGGCCACTTTGCATATTTCTGACAGGAAAATGAAATCCAGTGTCTCAGTAAAGGTTCTCTGCACATTGTGCAATTCAGGTAGCATTGTCCATTGTCTGCTAAGACAGGTGGATGTATTTACCCATAACAAACCCCAAGTTTTTCATTATTTTCCTATAAGAAGGCTTTCTCAAATAAGATCAAAGCTTACTTTTTCAAGACTCTATTAAAGCATTAAGGAAAAAACATCAAATAAAAGCAATAACCTTTCAGTTTTGCCATTTATTTACTCCAGTATATTAAATAGTATTTTTCATTTTATTATTTCGTTTAGATTTTATTTACACTATTTAGCACTTATTGCCATACCTAACTTGCGTAACAGCGCCATCTTGTAGCGACTTGTTTAATTTGCCAACCAGCTGAAGAAATTGCAAAGTAAACATGAACAGAAATATTAATGACAGTCCAACAGTAAACTTCCCTTCACACTTGCAATAATGGTTTTCCCAAATCTTCTGAACATATAATTTCCGGAATAATATCAGTAAAAAAAGTTCCTGATGGCTTACTCTCACAATATACATCAGCCATTTTGACATGTATAGGTTGATTAAAAATCGACTGTTTATACAGTTTTGGCAAAGAAATCCAAGGATACTTAGAAAAAAATATTATCAGTCACTAAAACAAAATTATTTTAGTGCTACCAGTAACACGTATATTTCAGTTGTAATGAGGTCAACCAACAAGCCCCACAGCCATAAAATATTAATGTAGAAGCTAACAGTTATCCTGATAATGCTAATAACCTACAACCTCTACCTGCTCTACCAGCTCGCACACTCCCCACAGGCCTGCCCAGCTCAACCTCTACCTGCTCTACCAGCTCGCACACTCCCCACAGGCCTGTCCAGCTCAACCTCTACCTGCTCTACCAGCTCGCACACTCCCCACAGGCCTGTCTAACTCAGAAGCTGTTTTGTATCCGGATTCCTTAGAGGCAGGGGGAATTAATGCTTGCCCTTCTTATTAAAATATTTTCAACATTTAAATGTTCCCATTGATCTAAGAAAACACTCTTGAAAAACAGTCATGCCTTAATGTTCGCGCTGGAAAATTGACTGGAACATTGGTGTCAGCTTTACCCTGCTGAGGCTTCCCTGGTGTCACAGGAAGGCCGGTGGCCGGCAGGGTGGCTCCCTGGCTAGAGCTGTCACCTCCACCTTGGGTGTTTTCATACCCTGTGGGTGTGAAGAGCTTGCAAGTTCTTCTTGAGTTATGAGAGCTTCCTCCTGTAGTGGGAAGAGATGGAATTAGGCAAATTGGGTTTATGAATTGGACAAATTTTCACTTCTTACCCAAATATTTACTTCAAACACATTGAATTCCTGAGGTTGGGGGTAAAATCTAAAGTTCCCAAGCATATTACAGTACAGAGTGGATCTCAAAACAGTGCAAAGTATGTTATTGTTCTTGCTGTACTTTTCCTTCTCTCCACTCATGTTTTTTCTCTGCTTTCCTTCCTCTACATTCACCTGGAATTAATAGAGGGCAGATCTGGAACAGGTCTCTTACTGGAAGGAGCCCATCTGATGATTATGATTTAATTAGTTACATATTCATAAGGGCATCTACAGACCTCACTTATTCGCGGTTGTTGTTTCTTCTCCTTCTTCTTCATTATCATTATTATACAGTAATATTTGTGACTTGTGTTTTTTTATTATTATTACTTTTTAAGTGCTTTTTGAAAGTAAAAATATTTTCACAGTTTACATGTGGAAAAATTAACGTGATTTTTGACCGTTTTATTTGTGGAATATAGAGCCTGGCAAAGTGAAGTATTAGCCTGGGAACTTGTGCATTATCCGGTCAGTGGCTGAGTAGGAGCAGTCTGCAGACTCATACTCTAGATTAGTATTTAGATGTGTCATTTGAAACAGTATTATCAGAAATTTCTGTGTGATTTCTCTTGAATATTAGAAGCATTTGAACAACTTTTTTTTTTGCGTATATCTTCTATTATCATATATCTCCCTTCAGATTAAAGCTCAGCAAATTACTGTTAGGAAAGCTGTGAATGAAATAACGAATCAATTTGTTGGTCAAACAATGTATTAGCAGCCGAATGATATTAAAACACTAAAGTGCTGCTTTAATATCTGAGGAGAGGCAAGAGGAAGTACATCAGTCCCTCCAAGTGGCTCAAAATGCGTCTCTTTGCAAAGAATTAATATAATACAAATAATTCAAAAGGTTATTTTTGGTAAACTATCTGGAATTCAGAATATTCATAAGACAGTGACTTTATGAAAGCCATTTTGGTAACACTTTACTTGACGGGGCACAAATAAAATAGCATTATACTATTAGTTATGTATTAATTAACCGCAAATTAAGTTCTAGTCAACTGAGCAATTCATCATTAATGAATCATGACGCATGTTTTATCTCAAGTAGTTATGATATTTATTATATCTGTTCACTCTGTAAACATTTGTGAACGACTGAAGGAACAAGTCATGAATAACATAAGTAATCTCAGGTATATCTCATGTATTACACCTTTTATCTTAAGCACTTACGATATTTCTTACTATATCTGTTAATTCTGTAAACCTTTGAGGACTAATGAAGGAACTTCTAAGGAACTCCTGAGGGAACAAGAAAGACACTGATCTCATGTGTGCATGTTATATCTCGAGTAGCAACTATATTTGTTCATGATTTGTTCATGATTTGTACTTGAGTACTAACTGAGTTATTACTAAGATTTGTGTCCCGTTAATTTATTACCAAAATTTTATTTTCCTTCCAAGATCCAAGAGAATAACCAAATATGTTTTATCTCTTAAAGCTTATCTGTTATCTACTGTGTACATATTTCCAAGAACTATATCATATTCTTTCTACATCTAATTATTATTTAGTGATTTTTTTTCATAATTTAGTGACTTTTTTCATAATTATTTACAAGCATGTATTTTGCTTACTTGATTGTGCACCAACAGGGTTATTGAACAAGCTTCTGCTTGAAATTTGAAAGTTCATATTTTCTGGATTTGTTAACAAGGCCGCCATTATCGGGGAACAAGCCATCTCCATATGACATAGAAATGCTGGTTCACACATTCATAACATCGAGACTAGATCATCGTAACACTGTACTGTGCACCGACATATCATAGCTAGGTCACATATCTGCCTCCATGTTTACATCAAGCGTGGAATCTCATTGACATAAAAATGTTGCAAAAACTGGCAAATATCATTGTAATGGGAATACTGAGTTTCATGGGGCGATCTACCAGATCATGTTCAGCATTAAAACAGCATGTTATCTTTAAGCACAGACTGTTCACATACCGAAGCCGTCGTGAAAACCAAGCCACGAAGCACCATAACGTTACACTGCACCAGCCTCGTTAGCTGTGCCAAGCCATCACTCGCTATTGACAGTCCCTTGGGCTTCGACGCGGTTGGGTGTATCATCTACCCCACATCTTTTATTATGCTGACATCGCTCAGTCTGCTGGGTTCTTTTTCATGTTGCTATTGGCCACTAGCATGGTTTTCGGGGAGGGCTGGAAGTGAAGAACTTGCATGACCTCCTCAGTAAGCAGACATCGTCGCTTTGAAAACATTCATAATCTACATGACTATGAATCACCGGCATTTACAGCAAACTGTAAAGGTCTGAAGGCTTTAACTCTGAAGACTTTAACAGAGGTTAAGAGTCTGATTACTCCATGTGCGTTATGGTGGAATGTGCAGTGACACTAACTTAACCCTAACCCTTAACCCTAACCCTAACCCTAACCCATACACCTTCCATAGCCACGTCTTCAGTGCACAGTCACTCTGAGCCTGAAGTCTGTCCCAAGAATCAAAAGGCATAAGGCAGAGGACATTTTGAAAGGCATGTTAGTCCATTGCAGGGTGTGCAATCACTCCATTTGGGCACCACATTACCCAAATCCATGTCTTCGGACTGTAGGAAGGAACTGAAGTGCACAGCACATACAAACATGGGGAGAACATGCACACTGGAAAGAGCTGGAATCGAGCTCACGACCTTCAAAATGTGCAGCCACAATGCAAATCAATGACACACCAGATTGCTAGTATTTTAGCTCACTTTCCTCATACACATCAAACCAGATGTTTTTAGTAGTATACTTTAAAACCATATAATTTCATTGAAACCCAAATATTTCATTGTATTTAGTTTTATATTAGACATACTATTATGCCATGGTCATAATTAATATCATACTTAGTATTTTCATATTTACTGATATTGTGTGTGTGTGTGTGTTCTTTGTGGGTGTGTGTGTGTGTGTGTAACCTATTTCTGACTACTCTAGGAGTTGTATTGCATTTTGAGGTACCTTGTGTTTATAAAGGCATTCTTTTCTACTCTATTTTACTCTATTCTATTCTATTTTATTCTATAAAGGATTTTTATTGTGGGACAGTTATTCTTCCATCAAGGGACACATTATAGGTTAACTGTATTCATTATGCAGTGGTTGCAGTATTTACCTGACTTGTTATTGGTTAGATCTCAGTTTTGGAAGTTGGAAATGTAAAGAAAAATACAATTTAAAATTCAAGAGCATCATCTGTAAAAGCTGTTCTGCACTTGCCTACACCTTCGGCTAGACTCAAGTGTGAATCAGCTGCAGATGATCTGCTTTTCCTGGCAGGGGGAGGCGTTGGGCCCGTAAATTCACCAGCGAGGAGGCCACCCACAGCAGAGATACGTGGGTCTCTTTTGTAGCGAGCTACATCAGCAGCTGCGCAAAGCAAGCTGTGAGCCTCAGAGATGAGATCGGTGTGTCAGATGGGGAGTCCAGGCTGGTGGCTTGGCTGTCGGTGGAATTGGCCGGAGAGGAACAGACGATTCCTCAGATGGACTGGAATGCGTGATGACACTGATCTTTCATCTCTTCAGACTCCTAGGATATATATTTAGATGTGCAAAATAAAAAATGAGGAAAGGTTGTATTTCATGCATGCATTATATCATCCCTGACCAACTCAAAGCACGCACACACGAGAAAGCACTCAAGCACATGAGTAAGAACTACTGCAGGACGGCATTAGATAGTGGAGGGACTGTGCACAGCCTGCTGAATTTAAATAGTGAGACCTTTTAAGGGAGTTATGAATTGTCCCTTCAGAGCGACGCGGCCTTGGTGCCAGCTGGACATGGCTGCTCTGTGTGGTCTTGTGGAGAGCTGGCGTCAGTTAGGGCAAAGGACATTCCAGAGGAATGTAATATCAGGGGGAAACAGCAGGTCGCTGTGGGCTTGGCACTTCGCCCAGGAGCAACTGGAGCCCTTTGTGTTTAAAAAAAGCAGCAGTGTGAGCTGTGGGTCCTCTCTACTGACATCCACATGAGAAGGGCCCGTCCACCTCGCCTCGTCCACACCCATTTCATTACTGCTTGACGGTTCCGTTTTTTAATCGCATTCTACAGGACAGCCAGCAGCGGAACAGGCATGTCTCTGTGCTGAAGCTATCGAATCGCCTGAGTGATAAACTGACTGAAACAGAGGAGGGAAGGCGAGTGTAACTCAGAAAGTGCAGATATTCACAGCTGGTACTTGGTGACCGGAAGGCTGCTTTTCCGGAGAACTGAAGAATTTTTGGGAAATGGGAGTGAACTAAATGATGATGCATGGCTCAGAAGGAACACCAGTGCAATTGCAGCTGAACTTTATCAGTCTTTTGCTGGTTATGAAGAGCATTACAAACCCTAGTAATAGAGCAATGGAGGGACACTATTGTTTTTACTCAGTATTATTTGATATTATAACATATCTGTATTTAGTCGTAGCCATGTATTTCAATGGGGCGCAGTGGTTAGCATTGTTGCCTCCCAACTCAGGGGCCAGGATTTGAGTCTCTGCCAAACTCCATGTGTGTAGAGTTTGCATGTTCTCCCCGTGTTGTCATAGGGTTTCCCCCCACAGTGCAAAAACATGCTAAGGTGAGTTAGAGATACCAAATGGCTTATGGATGTGTGTGTGCTGGCTTGGTGCCCCATCCTGGGTTGTTCCCTGCCTTGTTCCCTGTACTGGCTTGGTGCCCCATCCTGGGTTGTTCCCTGCCTTGTTCCCTGTGCTGGCTTGGTGCCCCATCCTGGGTTGTTCCCTGCCTTGTGCTCATAGCCTTTTGGATAGACTCCAGACCCCTGTGACCCTGAATAGGACAAGTGGTTATAGAAAATGGATGGATGTTTATTTGAATAATTGGGACATAAGGCCTATGTTCATGTTGTTGTCGAAATCAGTAATTTCAAAAATTGTTATTGTTCCTGTTTTTGTATAACTTAACAGCAAATTCCAGCTGAGAGAAGCTGGGTGATTCAGGAAATTACAGTGCAGTGCTCTATTATGCAAAGAAATATTATCAAACAATGTGTCTGTTTAATCCATTATCAGCTGAGGAAAAAAACTCAAGTTGTAATTTAACAGAAGCCTTTTACAAATTACAAGCGCCAGTTATTTCCAGACATGGTACTGTGTGTATTTGGTATTTCAAGCAGCCTTTGATGGAATATGAGCAAATTAACGGGAGACGTGGGGCTCCGTGGGGAGGACTGCTGCAGCGTCAAGTCGCATCGCCACCCTGCATGTCCCCATGCATGTTCCCCCCCATGCCACAGTCCAAAGACACACAGTTAAACTAATGAATGTCTCTAAATTGTCCATTTCCTCAGATTCATTAAGATGAAATTAGGAAAGTAAGAAAATTGAGTCTAGTCATTCTAATCACTAGTCAAAAACTCAATATAACTCAACACATTATCAACACAGTAACAAATCATTCCAGCCAGTTATAGCACTGCTATTACTGTAAGCCAGGATTCATTCTTATAACATGTTACAATTAAATAAAAACCATACATCAGCTATTTTTGCTGTCTAATGACCATTTTGCATCTTAATATAGTGGCGTTGAAAGCACATTAGACACTGGATGAGTCAGCCGAGTCTCAGCACCTCCTTAGTGGTGGGGTCACTATGACCCCTGAATACCCACACAGACTCCTTCTTTGACCAGTCAATGCCACTTTTGGTGGGAAATGCCACCTTCTGAGACTAATTCATCAGTAATAAAAAAAAACAGTAACCCATACTTATTATCACAGAGTTCAGGATTGAATAACCTTCTGGCAGTGTGTTAATTTACAATATATGTGTACATCAGTATGACTAAAAGGTTTAGATGATCAAACAGCTTTGATTTTGATGTTTTTTTTTTTTTCTCAAAATGCAAGGGGCAAATCAGACCTACTATCATGTAGACAGTGTTGTACATGTTACTGAAAATTAGTAATTAGCTACAATTACTAGTTACTTCAAAAATAATTCAATTATTTTACCAATTACTGCATGTAAAAGTAATTAGTTACCAGGGAAAGTTACTTTTTCATTACTTCAATTCTCTTATTAATGCATACATAGCCAGACTGCACACATAGCCAGACTGCACACATATGTGGCTGGTTGGTTTAAGGTTGGTTAAGGTTGGTTTAAGATCGTTCTCAAATTATTGCGTTCCATTTACACTTATTAACAATATTTAAATTATTACATAAGCTAATATGTGTTTTGGCAGATGCATTTTCATGGAGAAGTTTTGCCGATGGATTTTAGGCATCATCACAGACACATCGTGCCAAAACTGTCACATTTTATCACTGTACCTAATATCACCCATTCACTGCACCCTCGTAAGGTCGAATGATTAATTAATTAATCTATTAATATTTTCACGCAAAACAAAAGAGACGAGTAGTGACTGCTATTTTGTTTGTAGTTTTTAGTTTGAATAGGTAATTACTTATATTACTTGTTACTGCCAAAAGCAGTGGGATTACAGTAATGTGTTACTACCGGCATGGGATGTAGAGCAGTGTTTCTCAAACTTGTCTGGGAGCCTCAGATGGTCCACATTTTTGTTTTCTTTCTGCTGCCAGGGTAAATGTGGACTGGTTTGGAAACTGAGGATTTGAGTAGGTCTGTATGGTCTGGACCATGTAGCTCTATGGTCTGTAATGAGTCTTCTTCCAGATCATTTACATTTACTCTGCCCTTGAATTCATGTTTTCTCACCCTTTCTCCATGAAGATCTGTTCTTTTGAAAAAAGTTTCATCAGCTGTATTACTTGTTCCCCAGAATTCTGTAACTCAAGCCCTGTCGCTGTCTTTCAGTGTGTAATCAATTCCTGTCACTCCTTTATCCGGGGCCAGCTCTACCTTTTCAGGGGCTTTAATTGGCGAGCCCCCCCTACCAAGAAAACTGATGATCATTTCACTTCCCCAACAATGCAGGTCATTGGGGGGCCCTAGGCTGCCTATAGACAGAGCCGGCCCTGTCTGTATCCAAGGTCTGATTGGATAAGAGAAGACTCAGCAGTTACCAGGAAGATATGCTTTCCCTCTCAATGCAAAACAAGGCCGTGTTTTAGTCCTTTGCACTATTATTAGTATTGTTACTCTATTCTAATACATGTTCCTGTTTGTTATTAACAGACAAATATCTGCTAATTCAAATGAAATGGTAATTTAATTATTAACACCACTCATGTCTAACATTACCTGACATTCACAGTCAGCTTAAATGAGAAACGCAGGCTGTGCATCTTTGAGCGACTGTCTGTGTGAACAGCTACACCTGTCACTTCACACATGCACACATTACATGTGAGTTGTGCGGTTTGAGTTTCAGATCGAGGTGCTTCCTAAATGAAGGAGTTAGTACTGTAATGTTCACTGCTGGCTAGATGCTTGCCTATGTGTCCTGACAGCAGAGCTAAGCCAAGCGCTCGACGAGCCTTTTTCTCATCTGCGGGCCGCATGAGTCCCCTAAATATTTACACAGAGTTAAATGTTAACACAGTGAGTTGCTAACCCTGACATTCAGCATTGTATTTGACTTCCCTTTTGACCAGCAATGAAATCTCCACCTTGGTTGTCCACACTGGATTTAACAATATTAGATCCCAACAATCCAAGAGGATCTATGTGTCAGTATGAATCCCTCAAAAAAATGATGTTGTAAGTTTGTCTATTCCTGTTTCAGTGCTGTGGGGATGGTGCATGGTCCAGTGGGTTAGTGCTATGTACCTTTAATCTGAAGGTCATTGGTTCAAAACCCATAATCGGCAGAGAGATTTCACTGCTGGGCTCCTGATTGGTCCAAAGCCAGTATGACCCAGCTTTCTCAATACATATATCACTTTGGATAAATTTATCTGCTACATAAACATTATGTAATGGATAAACTAGACATAACCCTGAATTACGGACAATTGCTAAATTAAAGGTTCGAGACTTAGCATTTTTCCAAATTTAAATGTTTTCCGGGTTGAATTTTAGGAGGATTCGAGGTTTTATATAAGGTCTCCATCCTATTTGAATGTGTTGTGAGTTTTATATCACAATTCAGCAAATATCGACCAGCCTCCTGTGCTTTGGTTTCACACTCATCTCAACAGCCAGATCGACCAAGCAGTTCGGTTATAAGCAGAATACAGTTACTCACAGACAGAAGTTCAAACATTCCACTAGGGGGCATTATGATAATAATCTTGACATATTTGACATAACAGATTTTCCATAACTGTGCATCCACACAGCAGCAATTAGCCTGGAGCCTATCCCAGGAATCACAGGCCATAAGGCAAGGAATACAATGTATGAAATTCCAGTGCATCACAGCCACACACACTCATACATTATGGGCAATTTAGAGATGCCAGCTAATCTAGCTGCATGTCTTTGCACTGTGGGAGGAAGCTGGAGTACCATGATGAAACCCACACAGTCAGTGGGAGAACAATGCAAATTTCATGCACAAAGTGCCAAGGCAGAATTGGAGTCCCTGGGGCTGTGAGCCCGCAATGCACCCACTGCAGCACCAGGCCGCCGCCTTCTACGATCCCACCGCCCCGCCAGGCCGCCGCCTTCTACGATCCCACCGCACCGCCAGGCCGCCGCCTTCTACGATCCCACAGCACCGCCAGGCCGCCGCCTTCTACGATCCCACCGCACCGCCACGCCGCCGCCTTCTACGATCCCACAGCACCGCCAGGCCG
>JAODJU010000014.1:18496287-18513325 GCA_026776725.1 Gnathonemus echidnorhynchus | reverse complement strand
GAACAAGCTCGTTATAAGAGGAGGTGGAACCTGAGGCTGATGGGTCTTCCTGAAAAAGATGATGAGGACACGAGAGAAATGGTTAAAGGGATTCTCACCAGAGTTGTACCCATGTCTGTGGATAGACTGAGAGAAACTGTTGACACTGTTCATTGGCTGGGAAGGAAGGGAAACGCTGCATCTTCCGCGTACGCCCCCAAGAGCCTTAATTATTCAGTTTGGTATGAGGAAAGTTCGGGACGACGTTTGGAAAAAATCGAGGGATGCAAGAGTTTGTAAAGAGATGAACGTGCGCTTTAAGGAAGACTTCTCCAAAAAAGATCGGGAGGCTCGAGCCAAACTGTGGCCGCTGGTTCAGGACGCCAGGAGTAAGGGCAAGAGAGCATTTCTGAAGGAAGGCTATGCTTTGATTGACAACCAAAGAGTGGACCCAAACTGAGCATTTTGTGTGACTCTTTTTCACTTCTCAGGTATGCTGCTGTTAAATCAGTTTTTAATGTTTAATATGCAATGCAATTTTATTTATATAGCGCATTATCACAACATTACATTGTCTCAATGCGCTTTACATTTCTGCCACGTAAAGACCCCCCCCCCCCAGTGAGTAAGCCAAAGGCAACGGTGGCAAGGAAAAACTCCCTAAGAGTCTGTCAGTCTGTCCATTGTTCCGAAATCCAAATGCGTCATGTTTTTATAATATAGTTTTATTTAGTTAATGTATGACACATGCGTGTGTTACTGTCGAACTTAAATTTACATGTTATTAAGTTTAAAAAAGGCTGTATTTTGAAACATCAGAGATAAATGACTTATTGTGAATAAAGAGGCCTGTATACCTGAGTGCACACACACGGTCCTACAGGCTCCGCCCCCCAGAGGACGTCACGTCTGCTGTTTGGTGTTTCCAAAGGTACCCTGCTACTCCTATGGCCAGAAGCTGTCCAAGTTGGCTATACTGAGAATCGCTTGCAACTACATCCTGTCCTTGGCCCAGCTCGCTGATATGGACTACACTCCGGACCACAGCAACAGGAGCTTCACAGAGTGCGTGGAACAGTGCACCCGCACGCTGCAGGCCGAGGGCCGCTCCAAGAAGAGGAAGGTAGGCCCGTCGTCTTACCTGAGCATGGAGCCTTCGAAGGAATGTGGCACGTTAGCGAGGGCGCTAGTCGGCCCGTAGCTCACCGCTTACTATGGCCATTTGGCATGTAAAATCTTTGAGTTATGCCCATCTGTAACCCAACTTTCTGAATCAAACTTTAGTCACCTCCCCATGTGACTTCGGAGGCATACGCACATGGCGCCTCGTCATCGCCGATTGGTGGATTAACAGATTTAGCAAGACTAGACCTTAAAGGGCAAGAAGACCTATTTCGCTCAGTGTCGCTGCTTTCATGGGCCATATAAAATATAGTTACATGTTATCCAGGGTTCCCATTCCTGCAGTATGTTTTGTTCTTCAGTGTAATTTACGAGGCTTGAAAGGACCAAACATGTTACATAGATACATTATGGATCATATTGTGAACAAAAATAACCATTGTAAAACTATTCCATCCATCCATCCATCCATCTATTCACCTATCCAGCCATCCATCCATTCTAGTGGCACTTTTCCGGAGTCAGGTCATGGGGGCAGCAGTCTAAGCAGGGATGCCCAGACCTCCCTCTCCCCAGCCACCTCCTCCAGATCCACCAGGGAATACCAAGGTGTTCCCAGGTCAGCTGAGAATCACAGTCTCTCCAGCATGTCCTGGGTTTACCCCGGGCCTCCTCCCGGTTGGACATGCCCAAAACACCTCCCCAAGTAGCCGTCCAGGAGGCATCCTAGATAGATGCCTGAACCACCTCAACTGCAACATCACCTTTTGATGCGGAGGAGCAGCGGCTCTACTTTGAGCCTCTCCCAAATGACCGAGCTCCTTACCCAAGTCAGAGCCCAGACACCCTGCAAAGGAAACCATTTTCTGCCAATTGTATCCGCAATCTCATTCTTTTTTGTCACTACCCAGAGCTCATGACCATAGGTGAGGGTCGGAACGTGGATCCAATGGTAAATCGAAGGCTTTGCCTTTCGGCTCAGCTACAAAAAGAAATTATTCCATAATCATTAAAAAGAGAGCCAAAACTGAGTTCTCCACCAAAGTCCCGGTGTCTGGGGATCTCTGCAAATGACTTAACCAGCTTTAATCTGGCACTGTGATCCAACCGTCCCAAGTGCGATATCCCTGCTGTGTGTGGCTTGGAAGGCCAAAATGGGTTTCATTCCGGGTTTGACAAAGATCTGGTATTCTCACTTGTAAAGGTAACAAGGGGTGGAATGCGCTCGCCCTAATTAGAGAAGACATTCCTTTACGACCCCTAACGGGGACCCCATTAAGTGAAATCATCATCAAGTGGTGTTTGAAAGGAAACTGGATGTTCAGCCAATTTTTTTCCCTTCAATGAGGGAGGAAAAAGGGGCCCAACTGAATAAAGAAGCAGATTGGCGCGTTTGTGTGAAGTTTTATGACAATAGAAGTCATGTCAACTTGAGCTGAACTTCCTTCAGCGCTCTCCTGGAGCCAGATGTCAGGACGTGCTATAAATCAGCATGATTTTTAATGCCTGAATAAGGCTCCGGCTGGGAGGCCTTTCATTTCCACACTAACAGTTTAACCACTATCAACTGCTATCCCCTCACTTCATCTGGGCTTTTCAGTTCAGCTCCTCGTCTGAGTCTTCTCTGCCGAAGCTTGCAGCCATATCAGCTTTTGTAAAGCCTCGGACTTTTAGAGAATAGCCATACCTTGGATTGCTAATGACAGTAGCGACATCAAAGTCGTGCAGTGAAGTTCAAAGAGATTCGATTTTCAGGAGAGCTGTTAATAATAAATAACAATCAGCCACAATGAGCTTTGTAAAAATACAGCGTTTTAGGAACATTATATATATAGAAGTGACTTTATTCTGGAATGTTTCATTTTAATTTGTTCCACAGCTGAATGTGTTATGAAAGTACTTAATTAAAGAGATCTGACAGCAGATGGTACCTCGGGGAATAAGGACAATGCCAGCTATAAAAGGGCTTGAAAAACTTGTCCTGGAAACCAGTGTGTTGGAATTAATGTGGACAGTGCGAGCTGCAGAGGGTTTCCTGGTGAAGCACTGGCCTGACACTGCCGTTCAAAACCACTGCACACTTGTTGTTTTCCCACGTCATCCTGTCCAGTCCTCGTCAGCACTTTGACCTTTCGCTTGTGTCCTTTCTGGCAAATGACAAACTGAAGCTGAAAGTCAGACTGGTCATTTACACCCTGACCAGCCACAAACTGACAGCTCTCTGCTGTATTTTTGATAAAACTCCCGTTTCAGTTCTATTCCTGATATGCTGTTAATCTTGCTTGGTGTTGAATTATCCTGTAAGCATGCTGCTTTTTTTTTCTAGAGAGTATTTGTTGTGAAATTAGCTTAGCAGCAGAAAAATGGTTGTTTGTGTATTACACGACTGGTCCCAGCATAACCGCGCGAGCTTAAACCCACCCCCACACACACTGCTGTCTCTGAGTTAATGTGCTAACCCAGCGTACGCTCATTCAGTAGGGGCCTCGCTGAGCTTCTTTTTTTGGCAGTCCCAGACACCAGATGTTCGTAGCGCTAGCAGGGAAGTCCTGCTGGCGCCACTCAGGGCAGAGGGCAGGGTGAAGGCACGCGAGCTGGGGCCCGGAAAGCTCACACGCTGCAGGAATTGGCGCGCTCCCCGACCCAGTGTTGGCACATTCCCCAATCTCTCCCCCAGCCATCTGTTCCAAAAAAACACTTTGAAATAAAAAACACTCCTCGTCACTCGGGATACAACACTGAGAGCAGCTGTTACAGAGGCGGGGGTTGGGGGGCTTCTAGAAGAAATCCCTTTGTTAGAGAGAGAGCCAGCAAGTCTGCTAGGAAAAATACTTGCTGGGGTTAGGGAAAAAAAGGAGAAGCAGGCAGCAGAGCATGGAGATTAAGTGCATTAGAGCTTCTGCAGCCTTGTTATTTAAGCTTGCAAATTAGCCTCATTTTTAATAACTTAAATGTATTTTCGTAGCTAACATTTAAAAGTGATATTAACTTCTGTATTGACATACAGATAAATCCCATAATATTTCTGTTGTTGAGTAAATTTCCTTAAAGTTGTCCAACGCCAAGGAATTCCAGCAGTATAATCTTTAAATTGTTGATGTTTGAATTGATGATGTTTAGAAACAGCAGGCTCTGAGTTCGTAAGCTGATAGCAAGCCGTTTATTGTACTCCAAAAAAAATATCTTCCCCCACAGGCATAGTATTTTATATATGTTAGTGTCCCTGTATGAATATGTTTGTGTAATTACAGTAACTGTAGTACTGAGTATAGTAATTAGGGTAATAAAAGTTCTACTGCAGTTTTACAGCCCCTGGAATGCGATGTTATTGTCAGATGGGTCTCCAGGTTCTGCTTGGGGTCGGAATGCATGTTCTGTTGCATACACATTACAGGCTTGTATTTCTGCATACTATGTATTGTAGGATTGTGTTCAAACAGAAGATGGATGAAGAACACTAGTTACAGTGTAACCCTGTTTCAGACAGTTATTACTTTAAGAGAATTAAGAAGTGCCTTGTATATACAGTGTGTACATAGTTGATTATTTATTGATTGGGTATTGAATTATAAAATATTTGGATGAATATGTCAGAATGATAGAAGATTAAATTCCTTTTGAGAACTGGTAGTACCACATTTACAGAGGAAATTGGAATGATGGGGTGAGAAGCAACTAGAATTATTATCACAGCTAAAGTCAGTTGTTGTTATTGGTGAATATAATGCAGATATTTTTTCTTGACTATAATCTATCTATCTATCGATCTATCTATCGTGTATAATTATATATAGTAGTTGAAACAGAGGTTTTTAGAGGTTCAGCATATGTTTCAATGGAGGGTGGACACCCCTTTTCTTGGTGGAATCAGTCTAGAAGGTTTCCTTGATTTACTGTGGTCTGCATACGATACATGTAATTCTATTAGGGAAGTTTCCATGATCGTTGATACAACTGCAGCAGAAGAAGCATGATTAGAATGTTTTGCCATGGCAGTAAGTCTGGAATTAGATTCTAATTAGATAAAATGTGTATGTTTATTATTCCTTGCCAATCTGTGTATCCATTGTCAGTGATTTTATTTATCCATTTTTTCAATTGACTGGCTGCTTCCTTGTTAGCTACTTTTGGAGGGACACTCTGATGTAGACCAGATCCCTGGGTAGACCATTCCCACAACTTACTGCTGACTGACTGACTGCTGAAAAGGATATTGAGTGTCTTTTCAAAGTTTTTATGACTGCCTCCTGATCTGTGCCTTTATCTCCAAGGTCTTTCGACGACTCTTTGGTTGCTAAGGTTGGATCTTTGCTTTCATTGACTAAGGGACCTTAGAAACTGCTGTGCATTTATTCTCAAATCACACAGGATGTTGTGTTTGTTACTCAAATGGTTGTGTGTGCCTGATTTAATTTAGTTTTGCTGTAGCAGATCGATACTCAGAATCAATATGTAAAGTTACGTCCCCATTAGGCATGAAAAATAAGAATATTACCAAAATATCTTATATACTGTAGTACATACTAGTTGTACATACTAGTAGCATATACTGCAGCAGTATGTAGTCAAAAAATAATATTACACTTATTACGTGTATTTTCAAGCATCTTACTTCTATTATCTGTCAATGTTGTTAGCATTCTTTACGAATCAAAGGCTAAACTGTTATAAGGAGTCTCAGCACACCATGACTGCACAGCTTAACTGAAACTCTCACACTTTATTGGCATGACTAAGGAAGTTTCAGCCCCGAGCGACTTACCTGAATTGTTACGTGTCTGCATTATAAAACAGTTGCATGGCTGTATTATAAGTTTCTTCGGATAAGTATAGTTGGATCATTTCTAATGATCTGGAGTTGCTGTCATTCAACAGACTGTCGCTGAGACCAAAAAACAGGATCAATCGCTCACATTTCGATGGTGATAGGTGGTGCTATTTTTAAACACACATTCCCGTTAAGCCTTCTAGAAGAGTCACCTGATGAATTGTCACTCTATAAAAAGTCACTCCTGCTCCAGGGTTCCCGTGGTCAATTAAAACCCTCGAAGTACTGTGGAAGGTCATAGAAGAGTGATAAAACTGAAGGTCCTCACTGCTCCTTAAACACTGTGCACTTCCCAGGCCTCTTGGTCGGGCAGCCAGTGACCTTCAGTAGCTTCTTATCATTCCAGTTTGAATGGCACCAAAGGTAATGGCTGACATTTGATGTAAGAAGGACTTAACATGTACAGGACACCAAAACAGGGGAAAAAAATAGGGGAAAAAAACCCTCCAATTTTAAGTAAGGGAACTTTACTTTGTATGAAAGAAAAGCAGATCTGCATTAAGCTGTGAAACATGGTTACTTTCAACTTTGCAGTTTTTGCTTAGATTGCGTCTTCGATTCCGTTCTTCATGCTGAATGACTTTTCTGTCAGGAAGCTGAAAGGCAGCGATTTACCTGCCAGAGCTGACCTGTAAAATTTCTATCATTAAAAGAGCTGCACAGACCCAGATTGTTCTTTTTTTCCAGTTGATCAGCTTCATATCACAAACTCTGAAGCTGTGATTAATGCTTCTGTAGATGTTTCCCAAGGACTACCTGTAAAACTGACTGATATACTTTTCAGTTTCAATGCAGCTGATCAGATCTTTTCATTTATATTACAATAATTCATGCTGTTGTTTTAAGTTACAAACGTAATATAATAAATATATTACAGATTTGTGACAAAATAAATTAAAAAGATTTATCAGCATTATTACTGGCTTACAGCCTTAGTTTAATATCTTCAGTATGAATCATTCCGCACTGTATAATTGCTTAAAATCATTCTTCTTGACGGAGAATTGCTTGATTTGGAAAGAACAGGTCTTCTGTTGGGACTTGTTATTAATGTCACCTACCACTCCTATGATTCTTCTCATCCCTGAAACCTAAGTTTCCATGTGAAATGAGTGGAGAGTAGGAATATTTCTTCTATATGCTTGATTTTATGGGATGTATTTGCTGGTTGAGCTGCCCTATTCAGAGCCCGTCTCTACGGTGGCTGTTGGCTCCGTCAGCTTTGTGATTTTTCCACTTCCTGAGGAATGAGACAGGATAGTCCTTTTCCCTTTGGATTTCTGGAATCACAGCTCGACCTCCTGAAATGGTTCCCTTCAAATCACACCAATTTATTTTCTGTGGAGACTGGGGTCTGTCTGCTCAGATCAAGGACAGGAAGTAATTTCTATATATACATATAAATAGACTTCAGCAGACCTCTGCTGCTCTCCACTCCTAGTTTGCACTGTTTAAGATACTTCCAGAACTTATCATTAATGCACAAAATGCTCAATTTCTAGACTAAATCTTCCATAAACCTTTAACTGTAGTGGGGATGACATCAAATGCTAATGAGAAGATGCTCAACGTACTCAAAGTTCAGGTACTCAGAGTTCAGGAGTATGATTTCTGTGCAGTAAAATGAGTCAGCATTCCAATGGTCTGTACATTCTCAGACTGGCATAGCAGAGTGTGTATGGTAATTGAGGCAGACGGTAATGTTACAGACCTTGAGTATTTCCGGAGCTACCATGCCGACCTGTGTAACTTTACCAAGATGGCTATATCGTCGTAATTTGACATTTCGGCAAATTTCTTTGTTTTGTCCCTCCGCAGGAGTAAGTTGGATTAAGGCCCACCGATCCTTCGAATCATGCTGGGACATGTTGAGAAGACAAGGCTTTTCTGTTTGTTTCTACACGGCCTGTGTAGACCTCCTGTCCAGAAGGTCCTCAGTCACCCATCTCCTGCCAGCTTCCCTCTGTGCGCAGCTCTGCATCCTGCCCACAAGAAGCACGATGGCATCCCCGTTACCCAACCCTGGCTCTGCCCCAAGCCCCTCATTCTGTAGCCGTAGCTTTTCCTAGAGCTGCATTTGACCTGAGGCTAGACAGCCATCTAAAAGGCATTACTGAAACAGCCAGAGGTTTCTCAGGCTAGTCAGAGACTGTAACCACAGGATGAATTATGGAAGCTAACAATCTAAACCAAATGCTTCTGAACTTGCTTGTTTTTTTTTAACCCTCAGATATCTTGTGTAGTAATGCTGAATGCTTTTTTCCTCCTAAGATTAATTTTGTAAACATAATGATGTTTCCTTCACATATGTGAATGTCCTCTTACCATTTTTGTAAAATGTTCAGCTTTGATTTTTAAATATTAGATCATTTAATGCTAAATATGAAGCAGTAAGGTAAAAACATCAACACCCAGTTAAGAATACAGCATTATTGTAATCTAAGAAACAGGGCACTCTGGAATATTTCAGCAGTGAACTGTTTCACTATGGTCAGTCATTTCATTTTGGTTGGTCCTTCATTTCCCCCAAGTAATCTAGCTCTCAACACAACTTTTCTTTGCTATATATGAATTGTTTACTGAACTGATTTTTCAGCATGCTTGAATATAAGTTTGGCAGTAGGCATTTCTGATTATGCACCAGGTTACAATCACAAGACATCGTTTCAAAATACCATTGAAGGCTGTATTTTGTCAAATTAAAATGCACCACTGTTGTCCTTTCTTAAGAGATTTATACAGATTGACATACATAAATGTATTTTATATTTCATCAAATATACAAGAATATGAAGATTAAAGAAGTGGTGACTTTGTTCTAAGAATTCTGAGGTGATTTAAAGGGAAATCTGAAGGTTATATGAAGGAAGTTTTTAGACGTATGGGCTAACATTGAAAACGTGGGGTAATCGCTGCTGATGTTAGAGGTTAATGATGTACGACTGAGGAAGGCATGCCATGTTGCCAGTAAATTTCAGCCAGAACCCGAGTCCACACCATCCTCAGCGGCCGACTGACAGCACACTCAGAGACTGAAGAGTTTTTGTTTCCGAGGCTTGACTTTTTCTGGGGAAAGACAGCCATGCATCAAATGTGCAATTTCAATAAATAACTTGTTGCTAATTTTCATTAAAAATTACATTATTTCTGGTATTCTGTTCAGCAATCACAGTACAAGACAGACCTCACCTGTTTCTAGATGTGCTCTTATCCTGACTGAATATCAGCTGATCACCAATATATGAATCTTGCTGATTTCTAACCTAATCTAATGTGCATTACCGGGCAGATCTAAGATGCTGTTCTCACTATACTACTCGGTGTCTGCTCTAGTCATTAACCATTGATCTAGAATGTGAGCTTATTGGAGGTTTGTTTGGACAACCTAACCTGCAATGTCATTTCACTCCTTAGAGCGGTAATTTATTTTAGCTCTTGCAAAACAACTTTTATGTATGACTGTATACTTACTATGTGAGATTTCTAAATCTAAAATTATAATGCTTGGCGTGAGTTCTGTTTTAAACATCCTAATAAACATCTGAGAACCAGTGAAGTTCTGCTGTCCAGCCCAGTGTGCAAGATTTGCCTAGAACATTCTTTGCAGCTGATGCTTTACAGTGAAGGTATGATCTGTAATACACTGATATACACTGTAAAATACATTTACATCTGCAAGGTTAAAAAAATGCAACAGCATCAACACCATACTGGGACATACTGCTTTCTTCTTGAGGTCATGACTGGCATCAGGCGTCAATATTATAAGTATTCTGATAGACGTACGATGTTATAAAGATATTTTAATAAATTAGATGAGGCATAAGGCAGGGAACACCCTGGACAGGACATCAGGGCATCACAGAACACATACAGTGGCAAGTGCCATCATACGTTATGGCAAGTTAGAAACATCAGATCACCCATCTGCATGTACACAGAGGAACAAGCATGGAAGGAACATGCAAACTCGAGAGGAAATAACCCCCCCCCCCCCCCAAGTGTGAGCCACATGCCTGCATGTCTGCATTATTGTCTGGGGGTATCGAAAGGTGGCATATCAGTGGTGTGGTGAGTAAGTATTGTTCAAAGGGATATTGTAATATTAGCCTTTTCTCCTCAAAACAACTGAACTCGAAGCTTGTTATCACCTTGGAACAAATTCTGTCAAGGAAATCTGTCAGGCACCAGAAACAACTTAACAGTGCAAACCAACATGACTCTGACAGTAATTTGTAGTCACTGTTTTGAATTTTTTGAGTATTAGTATGATTATGTAAATAAACACAACCTCAACTTATTAATTTGACTGCAACTTAATACGTGTTTGGCAAATGCGGGCACTCAGCCTGTGGAATATGAGTGCTGTAAACGCTGAATGCATTAAGAGAGAATGTGGTCTTATCCCTTTGGTTTCTAAACCTATAAAAAGGTAAACAGTAGCCTAGATAATGGTAAAAAAAATTCTCGTTCAGAACAGTATGAAACTGCCAAGTACTGGCTGTGATCCACACGCCAAGAAACACGAGAATGCTTGTTCTATTACTTTGCAAACAACATGAGATCATTCATTTGCACTGGAATTTCCCTTTAAGATTGTAAGGAGTAACCCCCCCTAACAGAGGAATATACTGTACAAATGTAAGCATACTGGTACTTAGAAGGGAGTTTGGGGATGACCTACAATCGAATGCATTCATATAGCTACAGATCTTGGGAAGGCTTTGTCGATTAACTGAGCTGATCGTACAAAGTCCTTATAATATAAAGTTGAACTCAGCTGGACATAATTAGAGTTTGCCCAGGGCTGTTCAGTTATTTTACTGAAGACCCATTCCAGCCCCATAGGTGGAGGAGGACGTCCTACCAGCTCATACTCACATGACCCAAATACGAGCCCACCTGCAGACCACAAGCTGCAACAAAGAGAGCCACCAGCGCAACCAGGTCAAATAAACCCAGGTGGACTGAGGCTGACAGAACCCCCTTTGGTGCTGCCCTGCAGGGCTTAGATCCAGAGCCAGATCTTTCTGGAAGGTTTGGCTTTAGATATTTGGCAATCTCTTGCACAGCTCTGAACTACCAATATGCAGGCCCAACATGCCCTCATGACAGCGCCTGGCTGGAGACTTCTGGGACAGTTGATGGTAGCAGAATGACTGACACGGCAGCTGGGGCCGGCGATGACGACATCTGGTGGACGTTGGATGGCTTTGTTTCTTCTGCTACCCTGGGAATTGGGAATGTTGGCATGGTTGCTTGGGGGCCTTGATTGACAGTTTGTCCTGCAAGCAGTGTGCTAACACCTGCAGTTTCTGGATGACAGGTGATGTTGATCCGGACCCTACAGGAAACACTTCGCTCTACTGGTCTGGCTGGAAATAGTTCCCCAGGTCGCTTCCTGCTCTGGCCCAAGAACCTCCACAGGGTTCCACACCTCAAGTAATGTTGGAAGGCAACATAGGGCAGAGTGGGTTGGGTTTGACTACAGTGTTGTTGCTGTTTTTTGGCCCCTGTAAACAGCATACTTTTCTTTAGTACCCCTTGGTCCTTGGATTTCCTGCCCTTTTCCAATCATTCTACATGCACCAATGTTGTTGGGTCATCCTATGCAGAAGGGGGTTACCATCTTGAACTCTACACCTTGGTAGTAGTAACTCTATGCTGTACTATCCATACTACCCTCATCTCCATCTGGTCAGGGCATCTGTATCCACGTCCTACCATTTTCGGAAAATCAACCCGTTCCCAAGTCTCGACAGCAAATCCAGGGATGGGAAAACCAGCCAGAGCCAGGCTTTTGCCCTATGCACTCTGTGTGGCCTTTAACAAAAGTCAGAGGTCTGGTTGAAAAAAAAACAGGAAAGATTTTGATCCAGCGAGGGGTGCTAGTTACCTGTTCATCTACTGAACATGTGGTGGACTTCAGGAGAAGATGTTCATACAAATGAATGTGACACAGCAACAGAAGTACTGATACTAATAACAGCAAAGGCAGTTTGAAACTTTGACAATTAATGCAATAATTATTGCAATACAAAGGCCCTTCAAATATAAGAAATATATCATTTAAAACATAAAATAAGCACAAAAAATTAAGTCAATGTGCTGCAATATTTTATGTGTTTAAGCTCTTCAAAATAAAATCAACTCAAGCTACCACAAACTTTACAGCATGGGCCAGAGGCACAAACGCTTTTACAGTACATGTGAATGTTTAATGTATAAGTATGCAGAAAATAATAGGAATTGTGAACCAAAATGGACAGAAACTGAAAATGGGTCTTACCCTCAAGTACAATTATACATTCTTACATTTACAGTAATGTGTTTCTGACAACTTTACTCCATAGGCTAAAAGTATTCAGCCTGTGTTTTGAATTTGCTGTGTAGTTTTTAATTTTGACTACCCAGTACTATAGTACTGGGCCTCCATTTTTACTAAAGCAAGCTAATGCTAACGTTGCACTGTATCTCACACACGTATCTCAGCACCAACCACTCCGTAAAAGCAGTAATAGCCTACAACTTTAACTTGCGCATTACTCATTAAATGTATTTGTTTAATAGTGTTAATTTGGCACTGAACAAGCCATTCACATTAAACTGTAATTTACCAATAACTTGCAAACACACACACACACACATATATGACCGGAATAAGCAATTAGAAGATGTACAGATGGATGAAAACTGCCTTGTTCTTTAAGACCACTTTGAATATAACATAGGCCTACATGCAAGTTGCATCTGGATAAGTCCTCTTGGAAAGTAAAAAGAAAGTGTAGAGAGAGAGAGAGAGAGAGAGAGAGAGAGAGAGAGAGAGGCCGTGTAGCATGAAGTCTGACTAAAAGCTGTCTGTGAGTTTGGCCTGTTTGCATCTGCCAGCTCTGAGCCCACAGAGCTGGAAGCAGTTCAGTCTTTTACAGTCCTTCAAATTGAGGCTGGAGCCTGAGAGGAAATACTAGTATCCTGTATACACAACTTCTGTCTGTCAGAAAAAAATGCAGCGAAATGGAAAGCGTGCAGCACCGCCAGGGATCTGGCTCTCACTAAGAGCCAGTCGAGGTTCACGGTTGAGTTAAAAGACGGCAAATGGGGATCTGCACGGCGGCGCCAATAAAGAGCAACATCGGTATAAACTAGCCGAAGTCTTCTCAGACTCCCAGAGCGGTTTAATCTGTGCAGGCTCGCTGCTCAGAATTTGCTGAATGGTTTTCAGTCCTCCGCTTTTATCTTTCAGGAAGGTATCTATTATGCCAGTGATCTGTATGCAGGGAAAACATTTCCCCTTTCGGGGTCTTGCGCACAATCAGACTTTCAGATCTTGATTGGTAGACCGGCTGTGCATTGTTAACCACAAGTATTACTTACACTGATTACACTTTCAGTTACACATTTTCAACTTTGTTTCCTGCAATTCAAATTAAAGTTTAGCTTTATAATCAATAAAATTTGCTAAAATTTTCACCAAAAGCAGTTTCCCTCGGGATAATAAAAATATTCTGAATGTGAAAATAAAATGAGATATTAATGGATTAAAAAAAAACTAGCAAACGACCAGAAGATCTGCTTTACAATTAAAAACAGTACTTAACTGCCCTTCAAAAATACCGGCGTTCAAATATCTGTAAGAAAATCATTACTTTGGAGTGTCGGCGATTATACACTGCAAAGGTGGAATCGGTGATTGGAGCGATTTTGGTAATGATAACCACTAGCAATAAGTATTGTTCATGATATTTTTTTCTAACACTGTTAAACCATTCATATACAATCGCATTACATTAAAGTACATAGAAGTGAAATTCAGGTACTGCATTTTTCAGCCTCTCGGGCTGTTTCAAGATTCAGAAAAGACGTTTTCAGGAGCGTTCAAATGTAGCCATCTGCTGGCCGGACGACGCCATTACAGACTGGTGAGAAATTGCAAAAGCTTAATAGATCCAAGGAAAATAGAGGATTAAAATAAAGGCTGGAATTGCGAGATGGGCAGCACTCCTGTGTTACAAAGAACGGCTCATGCTTTTCTAAAGCTCTATCTGATCTCTCACGTGGGTTTATGCCAAGTCCTCCACCTTGTTCCCATAACTCGGTGATTGTAAGTTTCTCTGTGATTGTCTGCCTTAAGACACGACACCCAGATAGTTTAGTATATTTGTCATTTGTTGGAATTTGTTGGTAAATAGACGTATATGCAAAACGTTATCTTGAGCTTCACTGTGGCTTTGAGTATCCTTTGTGCTCAAACAAACACTGCTCAGTATTTCAGAATAAAAGTACCTGCCTCCGCATCTCCTTGGTAGCGAGAGTGAGTCTCAGATAAAATTCCAAACGCAAAGATAAATGGGGTCTGACAGTCAGGGATTAAGTCATTAAAAAGTACAGATTGGGAGAGCACTTCCAAAAGAACTGACACAAAACAGACACTGAATAGCCCTGTGAGAGCAGCCCACTCAACCATGAAGAAGTGCATAGGGTTGAGTACCACCCAGGCAAAGCCTACATCAGAATAGAAAAGAGCAGCCAAGCAAACGAGAGCTGTTCTGGGCGTCCACAAGGGGGAGCTAGTGTTCCACAGACAGTGTGGCGATATCAACGAGGATTTGGTGGCTAAAACGGCATGTTAGCATGTTTATTACACCAATAATTCGACAACAAAACTAATGCAATTTCATCAAATTTCATCTGGACCTCAAACTACAGATGTGTGTCCATTTCACAACCAGACTTTTTATGTAAAGTGTGTAATTCGGAATAAATTACCACTATACTTTTGGATTATAAGACTAAATAAAAGAGCAATAAACTGATTTGTGTTAAATTATCAATATTAATATATAAACATCTTAAATGTGTTACTAAAAAGCTGACAAGAAATAGAAATTTCAAACTTATGTAAATGCTACCACAATCTAAAGGAGAAATCCTTTATTATTATTTTATTATTATTACAAAATTATAGACTTTAAGTAAAAAGATTTTTGACAGCTATACTGGGAAAAATAAGTTGAAATTAAAAACAGTAATTTAAAATTTGTAATTGTAATTGCAGATTCATTTAGGGATGGGATGGGATGGTGTGGTGGTACAGTGATTGTCATCTTTGGGACCATGGTTTGGATCTCCACCCCAGCTCACTTTCTGTGGAGTTTGCATGTTCTCCCCATGGGGATCGGAATTGAGAGAACAGCTCATACTCACCCAAAGCTTTATCTCTTCTCTCTTCCCATGGAACGTCATCCACCTTCTTCTGTTAATTCAGCGATAGTACGTTCCTGAGTGAATCTCTGCCTTCTGACATGCCGCCCTGGTGCCCCATCCTGGGTTATTCCCTGCCTTGTGCCAGAGGTTCCCGGATTAGGCTCTGGATTTCTGTGACCCTGCATAGGACAAGCGGGTACGAAAAATGGATGGATGGGCATTTAAGGATGAACTCTCTGCCCTGTGGGGGGCAGTGTGTGGCTGAGTGGGTTAGGGTTAGGGTTCTGTGCCAGGTTCAGAATGTAAGACTGAAGGATATAAGAAGGTTGTGGCTGCATTAACACTGGCACCCTGACATTTCCTGCAGTTGTGGCTCAGTCCTCAGATGGGAGATAACAGTCTTTGCAGTACAGTTTCCTGTCACAACTCGAACCCCCCACCAATCTCTGTTGGTGCTTTGAACCCATGAATTTTAACACATAAAACTAGGAAGGATGTAATACGTGCCGTGGCCACCTTCATTGATATTTGCAGAGCAGGACGTGCCCAGAACAGCTCCTGTTATAATGCCATAAAACAGGCGTTCAGGAAGTTCCTTCACGCTAATAAAACCTCAGGTGACCGCTCTGGAGCAGCATGGCATTGTGGGACATTGAACCAGGCCACTGATTCTCACATCATTGCAGCCGTAATGTGGTGGAGAGGTTAATGTGGTTCAGTGATACACAGAGGTATGTCATCTGGAGCCCGATTTCCTGCTAGGGCCTCACAAGCTTCACAGCAAACGTCCCGGAATAGGTTTACCACAGAGCCCACTTGGGTTGAGGTGAGAAATAAAGTCGTACTCAATACCCAGTTTTGCAGACCGAGAGCAATTCGATTTAGCAATTCCTACGCACAGTTTTGCAATCCATTCCCATGGTTTAGAAATTCGTGTACACAGGTGTGGGGAATGTTAACACTGTGACTCTGGTGGGGATTACGTGCACGTGTGCATGAAATGGCACCTAGTGTCCCAGGTTTGACAATCTGGTCACCTGCCAGACTCAAAATTATCTTCACCCTATTTGACACTTTATAATTGGACAATCACTCATGCAGAAAATGGAAGTCTCTAGACAGAAAGTTCATCTAACAAGAAAGCCTGGGAAGCTAATGTTAACTGGGTGGGTATGGATTGCTAAACCATGGGTATGGATTATGAATTTATTTTTCACCTGAACCCAGGCAGGCTTTGCAGGTTACCAGAATCCATCCCTGAAGCCTAGTCTGGGGGTAGCATTCCACAGTGAGTGTCCGGTGGCTGCCTGAAAAATGTGACCAGGCTCAACCCAGAGTCCCTTACCTCGGAGGAGTTTGGGCTCATTGAATCCTCCACTTGTTTCCAGGAATTTACGGCTGCTCTGCCTGCTGCCTCCAAGAAAGAGAAGCAGGCAGTAGTCCTACTGGACTGTAACTCACCAGGCCCAAGCATGTCCATGTCTAGCCTCTAGGAGATGCCTTCAATTTACCTCATTTTAGCAAGGTGAGGTCGTCTCCGTCTTGCCCGAGCCCACAAAGCCCAACCATGAGGAACCTGCAGCTCTTTCCAAGCCTCCAGATCCCCAGGTTCTGCCAAAGCCACCTCACTTATTAGCTGATGACTACCTGTCTCTCCTAGACAGACACCTGATTTTCTGGGTGCAATCCCATAGTATGATGCATTCCCAAAGCCAAGGCTCTCTTCATGCAGGTAGCACATCCAGAGCCTTGAGGAACTCCGGGCGGATCTCATCCACCCCCGGGGCCCAGCCACCGAGGAGCTTTTTAACCACCTCAGCGACCTCTGCCCCAGAGATAGGGGAGTCCACCCCCAAGTCCCCAGACTCTGCTTCCTCATTGGAAGGCGTGTCGGTGGGATTGAGG
>JAODJU010000014.1:18473217-18488280 GCA_026776725.1 Gnathonemus echidnorhynchus | reverse complement strand
CCACCAGAGAGGTGACATTCCATGTCCCTAGAGCTAGCTTCTGCAGCCGAGGATCGGATCGCCAAGGTCCCCGCCTTTGGCCACTGCCCAACTCACACTGCACCCGACCCCTATAGCCCCTCCTACAGGTGGTGAGCCCATTGGAGGGGGTAATCACCAGTTTGTATAACTAAACTCCATTGTATGTTTTATGGCATTTTGGTAAATTCTAAAAACATCATTTTAACAAAGGTACTCAGAGTGTTATGTTAAAATACACTGATTAGCCATAACATTAAAACCAGGGACAGGTAAGGTGAATAACATTGATTATCTCATTAAAATGGCACCTGTTAGGCAAGTGAACAGTCCGTTCTTTAAGTTGATGTGTTTAAAGCAGGAAAAATGGGCGAGCATAAGGATCTGACCGACTTTGACAAAGCCAAATGGTGACAGCTAGACGACTGGGAGAGAGCATCTCTAAAATGGTAGGTCTTGTGGGGTGTTCCAGCTATGCAGTGGTCAGTATCTACTGAAAGTGGTCCAAGGAAGGCCAGCTGGTGAACTGGCTGACTAATATGTGTGCGGAGCAAAGGCTGCCCCCTACAGGAGAACTACTGTAGCACAAATTGCTGAACAAGTTAATGCTGGCTATGATAGAAAGCTGTCAGAACACACAGTGCGTATAGGGCTGTGTAGCCACTGACCGGGTGGAGTGTCCATGCTAACCCCTATATACAGCCGAAAGCACTGTGTGAATGGGCACGAGAACTGGACCATGGAGCAACGGAAAAAGGTGGCCTGTTCTGATGAGTCATGTTTTCTGTTACATCAAGTGGACGCCCAGGTGCATGTGCGTCATTTACCTGTGGAGTAGATGGCACCAGGATGCACTTTGGGAAGACGGCAAATCGGCGGAGGCAGTGTGATGCTCTGGCTGATGTTCTGCTGGGTAACCTTGGGTCTTGGTATTCACGCGCATGTACTCCCCTTCATGGCAACAGTATTCCCCAATGGCAGTGGCCTCTTTCAGCAGGATAATGTACCCTGCCACACTGCTAAGACTGTTCAGGAATGGCTTGAAGAACATAAAGAGTTTAAAGTGTTGACTTGGCCTCCAAATTCCCCAGACAATCAAGTCTGATTCATGGAAGCTCCACCTCGTAGCTTACATTACCTGAAACAGCAATTCAACCTATGGTTTTTGGTTCTAGTTTACTGTGTGTGAAGACTAAGAATGTGAAAATTAAACTTTTTAACATAAACAGACAACAAGCACAAATACAAAACAATTATTAAAACAAGGAATTAAATGCCAAGTTTACTTAAGAACAGTAGTTCTATTTTACGATTAAAAAGCTAAATAATGAAAATGAATATATCTAGACCGATAATAAACAGGTAAAGAATAAGAAAAAAGCCCTTTTCTCACTAGACAGAGCCAGAGGTTTATGTGGGTCAGGCAACAAAACCTTATAAATTATGACATTCAATTCACAGATTGTACGTTTACTTTATTTTCTTGTCAGATGCTGAGTTCTTGTTTTGTGTGTTTACTTATTCAAGATCAGTGTCTCAAATGATGTACAGGCAGTCCCTGTGTTACGAGCAGGATCCGTCCTTAAGTTTGTCCGTAAGTCAAATTTGTAGGTAAGTCAGAACAGGTACATACAGTTCTTATTTGGCATGAGTTAGTCAAATGTCTCTTAGTTTACAGTATATATTTTACCTTTTAATGTATATAAAACACTCAAGAAACACTTCCAAATACACTAAAGCATCTTTAACATAATACGGTAAATAATAAATAATAATACTACAACAATAATAAATGTAATCACATGTGATACTGTACTGAAGAGAGATAGGGAAAGAATCTGTGTATAGGAATACAGTACATTAATTAAAAACATTAAAGAAACTTCTTAAAAGAATTTAAATAATAAAAAAGACCATGATAAAAGGTTAACACTTAAGCTGGCTGTATACTTCAGACAAAATCGAGGATATTTTGGCAAGACACATAATCACCACACTGATCATTTCAACACCATCTGAGGTGAGTCCTAGTGGCCAACTTTTTCTTTTGTTATAGTCCCGCACACTGTCCGTCGGTGAGTCCAAATCCAGGGGTCGAATCCTATCTGGGACGCATTCGTAGACTGAATACGTCACAGCATCGCGATAAAGGCTGTCCAAGGCTCCTCCAGATGGGGCCCACAAATGCGGCCTTCAGTGGCACCTTCGTTTTTTGAAGGATGGGTTGGGTGGATCCTTCACAGCCCGCCCTATCCCATAATTGAATCTTGGGATTCTTTAAAAAAAAAAAATGACAGTAGCGGCGGAAGAGGCAGAATACACTCTTAAATGTAACTAAATCTAGCAGGAAAAAATGTTAAATAGTTTGGGTTCCATCATTTTCAAGTTTCACCACTTGGTACGTTCACCGCTGCCATAGCAACTTCTAGCCAATCACATTTCTTCTTGCTCGGGATACGACGCAATTGGCTGCCACTTGTGGGAATGTACCCTCACGGTTGCTAGGCGGTGGGGGCAATAGGAGCTACGAGGTAAAGATCTGAAGGCTAGACCGTCCAATTTCACAGCCGCTCTCTTCTGGCCTTCGCGGTCTTCGTGGCATTCGAAGGACGAGGTCTACAGAAGCCGCATCATAGGTAGGACCCAGCTGCCTTATTTGGACACACCTCATGATTGGCTGACGTAAGTATGATGCTGTTGGTCAGCAGGACTAATTATGCAGTTTCCAGTATCCTTTGTGCCACAGTGCATTTTACACTGCATACATTAATATATGTATTTCTGTTAATAGTAACTGTCGTAACCATGCTCGTAAGTACAAGTTGTCCATAAGTCATACATTGTTAACCCAGGGACCTGTTAAAGTGTCCATACAGAGCAGGGGAAATGGCTCTTCAAGTTTACCCTCCTCTGTTTCATTAATAAGCATGATGTTTGGCACTTCAGTCTTAAAAAAAACCTTTTGAAAACATTATGGGAGATGAAACAATTAAAACAGATATAAGACCGTTAAAAATGGGTGAATCTGAAAACAGTGGGATGATAAAATGATGATTTTTTTTCAGGTCACTCCTTCAGTACTGAAGGCTCCTTTGGACGGAGTCTCCTAATTCCAAACGCAGTGCTCCCAGTAATCCCCATCAGCTGGAGCAGAAGCTGCAGTGCACCGCCCCTGTGAGGTCGGATATGACCCCCTCCTGCACCAGCCCTTTCAGCAGGACAGTCTCCTGGGCCACGTCATGCATGGACTGCATCAGCATTGTGGTCATGGGCAGGTTGTCGTAGTAATGCAGCGGCATCTCCTTCTGCCAGAGATTGTATCCAAAGCCGGCCAGGCTTACCTCGTCACAAAGATAACTGGCCAGGTTGAGGGCGGTCACGCCCAGGGTGGGCACATTCTGCAGACACACAAAGACCATCATTCCACGCTTCATAGCTGTAATAGGTACTGTAATCATCCATTAGACTAAACTTTGTCTCACCAGAAACAAATACACACATTGTTCCTTACAGTAACTTTATATCATAATAGTTCCTTATCAGGCACGGAGAGTGACACACTACTGTACTAGACACATTTACACTGTCCCTTTTACATTTAAGAAGATTTAAGAAACTTATTTGCATAGTGTGTGATAAGAATGTGAATTGTACGTGTGACTATCAGAAATGACCTTTGCATATATTTTCAGGACAGACCAAATGTGAAACTTTAGCCATCCAAGACAACAGAATAGTATTTAATATTACTTCAAACCTAGACCTCACTGGTACGGATTAAGACCTACATGTGAGGACATCATTACCTACCCTTTTGTTTACCGTTTTGTTAACTCATAGCTCATGTGTTATATATAATTATAACACAACAAAAGATAACATTTACACAACTTTAAAGCAATAAAATCCATGTGTAGTGCTTCATGCTTTTCATAATGCTTCACATGGAGAGTTTATTTAGCCACAGTTCAGAACTCTGCAAGTGCAGACCTGGAGGGCTACTGGCTAACCAGGTTAGCCACCTGCAAGGAGGAGGACAAAGGATCCTCACATTTCAGTGTTTCCCTGTTTTCCAGAATGAGATGTTCACTCGTGTTTCACTTACAATGGAAAATAACAGAACAACAAATAACACAAAGCAATAAATATTGTAATAACACATAACAATACTACAAAATGAGAGACAACACTCAACAGTAACACAAAATAACATTAAACTAATACTGAACAATAAATAACACTAAACAATAGTACAAGGAAATAGCTCCAAACAATTACACTGAACAACACAAAGCAAGGCTTCACTGAACAGTAAACAACACAAAACAACAATGAACTACCAATGAAGAAAAAATAGCATGAAATGGAAAACACTGAACGATAAATAACATCAAACGATGAATTACGCAGGACATTAACACTAAACGATAAGACCGAACAATGAATAACAGAAAATAATAAAATACTATTTAAAAAATTGCAAATGAGTGGTGGTGGTAAAGTGTGCCATTGTTTAAGCTACAGTGTGTTTACATCTTATACCACTTTCTACTCCTTCCAAAAAAGAATGGTCCCTGTTTTGAAGAAACCTTCAACATGCAGATCCCACTACACCCCTTATCCACTATAATTTGTACTACAGCAGAGTACTGCTTAACAGCCAAAGGGCCGAGTTAAAAGAGATAATTGTATGACAATATCAGGTGGCGAGCGGCTTTCAGTTCTGCCTGAGGTTTAAAAAGTTTTGCTGTGTCAATAGGTAATTGTACCCAGGCATGGGCCCCCACTGAGACCTTACAATATAGAGACCCACTTACAGTTTGGCAAGGACACATCACAAATGAAGTCTAAGAGATTAAAGTAGAACGCTTAATATTTTATTTAAAACCTGCATAACTGCGCAGCATTAATTGTTAAAATGTCACTTGACTGGAACGTTTAGGGTTTCATATACCCCTATAAAGTGACACCACACGCATATTTCTTGTTTTCTCATTGTAGTGCTGGGGGAATATCCTGAAATTTTGGAGTAAATCCCCCCCACTTACCTGAGAGAGCAGATAAACTTTCTGAAGCCGTGAAAAGGATCTCTCACCTTGTCCCATCCCCAAATGTGGGACTGGGGGGTGGGTAGGTGCAACAGATCCAGCGCGGTCTCCCTGACGACATCCGGGTTCAGGATCCGGAACTGTGATAGCTCCAGGGGAATACTGTCAGGCACCTTCTGCCAGAAGAAGAGCCAGTCCCAAAAAGACTGGAAATTCGAAACATCAGCGTAATCAGACAGGCAATAAAATTACAGCCTTCCTGTAATGCTCGTCACAAAACAGTGATTAAGGTGATTAGTCATTAAAGTTCATCAGGAGAACAAACAGCATTCCAGCCATGAACGCTGATGAAGACAGAAAAGGTAGAGGGTGGCACCAGGAACCTGCACTGTGAACGCTAAGATAGAAGGTAGATGTAGGGGTACACGCCTTCCCCATCACTACACCATAGTACCCTGAATGCTTTCTTACACGTTTCTCTTTTATTTCCTGCATGAAGTCAAGACACAAGTGAAGCTTTTGAATTTAATATTAATTTCACACTCCAGTACTTTAATAATAGACCCAACGAATGGCATTGATGACTGTTTATGTGTAAAGTTGGGAAAAATGTTTCACTGTACTGCACCAGATACATGTCTGTGGAATTGTGAAGCATATCTGCAGGTTTAACCCAAAGGCCCTTCCCCTGTAATACACTTGTGGTCCAGTGGTCACCATCTGGTTGATCGTGATAGACCAGGGGGGTGGAGTTCATTACTGCATCATGTTTTTGTTGCTTATTTTAGAAAATATAGCAGCTGACACGTTGTTGAAAATGTTGACATCTTCAAGAGTGTCAACACTCAGTGTGTGACCCGATCGGATAAAATAAAATTAATAATAAATCAAATGTGTATAATAAGCTAATTTATATGGCCACGGAGAACTTACCACTTGCTTCTTGGTAATCATGGCCTTCAGCCAACTGAAATCCACTGATTTGAAGACCACCGCCACAAAGAGCAGCCTGGGGTCAGGGTCTTCCCACTTCTTGGGGCTGCCTTCTGGATAACTCATCCTGATGGAGGTCCGGTTGCCCACATCTCTACCAAAGCCTTGCATGGGACCACTGTTCAGCCTTGGAGACCAGAGAGTCCAGTGTCAGTGGTGCTTATTAGAACGTAAATTTGATCAACTGTTGAAAGTAGTACGAGTGGCGAAAAAAGTGTGGACATACTTCCAATTGTTAGAGTTTGCAGAACTTTATTCCAGTTACTCCATTTACTTACTTAGTCATCCATTCTATGATACTGTAAACATTCTTTGATTGTTTATAAATATTACCGCCAATATTTGTGCAGTCATTTTTTAAACATAATACCAAAAATGCTATGTTTGGCCTGCTTGAGAGGAGCACGGCTGTGATTTTCAGCTCTTAAAAGCATAGCCCTGGAGGTGAACATATCACAGAGCCGAGAGGAGGGGGTAGTGGGGGTAGCCAGACAGCACAGTGGTTAGCACTGCTGCCTCACAACCCAAGAACCAGGGCTTGAGTCTCCCCCCACCGCCATAGCTCCCTCTGTGTGGAACCTGCACAGTCAGGTAGTCCCAGACACCCTCACCCATAGCCTGAGAGAACAGACAGCCAGATTTTAGTCAGGACATCACCCCTACTTTTTCCAAAAGATACCAAGCAAGCCTTAATGAGGCCTTACAGCAAAGAACCAGGATCTTCCCAGACCAACAACCCAACTAGGCTCCCATCCAAACACTGGCCAGACCCAATCCTACTTAGCTCCACACAGACTACCCAGCCCAAAGTGCAGGTACTATGGCTACTGACAGCTTGAAACACTGAGAATATGAGCTGGAGCCTAAAGAAAGCAACTACATCAGTTACCTACAGGGGACAGTAGGAGGGGGGTGGCCAGATAGCACAGTGGTTAGCACTGCTGCCTCACAACCCATGGACCAGGGCTCAAATCCCAGACACCCATAGCCTGAGAAGACAGATGGCCAGATTTGGCCAGACATCACCCCTACTTTTTCCAAAAGATACCAAGCAAGCCTTAATGAGGCCTTACAGTAAAGAACCAGGATCTTCCCAGACAAAAACCCAACTAGGCTCCCATCCAAACACTGACCAGAACCAATCCTGCTTAGTTTCACACAGACTACCCAAACCTAAGCACAGGTACCATGGTTGCTGACAACTTAAAGCACTGATCACTGAGAATGTGAGCTGGAGCCTAAAGAAAGCAACTACATCAGTTACCTACAGGGGACAGTAGGAGGAGGGTGGCCAGATAGCACAGTGGTTAGCACTGCTGCCTCACAACCCATGGACCAGGGCTCAAATCCCAGACACCCATAGCCTGAGAAGACAGATGGCCAGATTTGGCCAGACATCACCCCTACTTTTTCCAAAAGATACCAAGCAAGCCTTAATGAGGCCTTACAGTAAAGAACCAGGATCTTCCCAGACAAAAACCCAACTAGGCTCTCATCCAAACACTGACCAGAACCAATCCTGCTTAGTTTCACACAGACCACCCAAACCTAAGCACAGGTACCATGGTTGCTGACAACTTAAATCACTGATCACTGAGAATGTGAGCTGGAGCCTAAAGAAAGCAACTACATCAGTTACCTACAGTGGACAGTAGCAGGGGGGTGGCCAGATAGCACAGTGGTTAGCACTGCTGCCTCACAACCCATGGACCAGGGTTCAAATCCCAGACACCCTCACCCATAACCTGAGAAAACAGATGGCCAGATATCACCCCTACTTATTCCAAAAGATACCAAGCAAGCCTTAATGAGGCCTTACAGCAAAGAACCAGGATCTTCCCAGACCAACAACCCAACTAGGCTCCCAACCAAACACTGACCAGACCCAAGCCAGCTTAGCTTCACACAGACTACCCAACCTTAAGCACAGGTACCATGGTTGCTGACAGCTTAAATCACTGAGAATGTGAGCTGGAGCCTAAAGAAAGCAACTACAGGTTACTGAGGTGTGTGTGAAGCTGACAGGCAGCGACTTTCTCAAGAATTTTTGAAATAAAAGGGAGGTTTGATGTAGGATGAAGATTATCGAAGTTATGTGTATCTGCACCTGGATTTTTAAGAATTGGAGTAACGGAAGCAGTTTTGAGTGATGGAGGGACAATTCCAGTGTTAAGGGAAGAGTGGAAAATGGTGGTAATCAGGGGGGCCGGGGAGGGGAGACAGAGGGCTTTTGCTTTAAGAGTAGTGGGTAGAGGGTTGAGCTGACACAGTTCACACAGGAGGTCTTTGAATACAAAGATCTTATGAATACAGGAAAGCTCTCGTCTTGTGGAGGTGGTGTAAATATCTCGGTTATTAATAAGGAGTGTTAATATCTCCTTTAATCCCTATACCAGGGCACAATGACCGTAAGCCAGGAAGCACAGGGCACAGAACAGCAGACACCCGGTACACAGTGTCAGTCCATCACAGACTATGGGTAGCTCAGAGACACCAATCAACCTGACTACATATCTTTGGACCAATAGAGGAAACAGGAGTCCCTGGAAATCCATGATACATGGGGAGATCACGAAAAAACACTCCTGCTCTTAACAGCCTTTGTAAAAATGTGTATCTCTGGTGACTTATTTTTAGTTTGAATACATTGTTGTCCTGTTGTGTTCAACATCAAAACTTGAAGTTTCAGTTTCAATTCTTTTATCAAATTGGAAAAACTACTGTCCCTGATTTAGCCCCATAGTGTTTTAGTATTGCATCATTTTGTATTGTTTTGTATTCTATATTATATTCTTGTATTATATCCAAGGATTGACATAACTGGGACGCAAGTACGCGTTCACCTTTAAAAGCGATATTTGCGGCAATCGATTGTTGTAACAGTATGAATGTGTATGTATTTTATGTACATTTGTGCCAATATGACAAAAAACTATCGTTTGTTAAGATGCAGCCTTATTTTGGAATTTTTATTTAATTTCTTAGGTTTTGTTATTCTGACATGTCGACAAACACATTGCCTTTTGTTAGATTTATACCTGTTCAGAACTATTAGTTTTAAAAAATAATTTCAAAATAAATTCTGTTTGAAAATCCCTGTTGTACTGCAACTGCCCTGAACCATGAACCCAAAACTGAGGTGTTCACTGAACTGTGAATTTTATGTACCAATGCACCCCTGATTTGCGTGTTAACGAATCCAATACCCCCTCAGGGCATTCAGACGTTACAGACACAGAAGAGCTACGAGTCCAGTGACTGGAGACAGACCTGATGATCACGTCAAACTGGTCGATGAGAGGGCCCAGCTCCATTCCACGGAGGATCCCTCCATTCCCAACCACCACACATCGCTGACAGGCCTTCTGAAGGTGTGCCTGGGCTGCGGGGGTGGGCAGCAGGTTGAGGATGTCTGTCAGTTTGCCACGCATGTCCCGCAAGCCGAACGGTGGCGGATACTGAAACATGTCTTCTGTCAGTACAGTGTCTTTCCAAAGGAAATGGTCAGTCACACGCGAGGAGCTGTTCAGCCTGGATTTGATGGCGTGTCTGACGAACTGCGGTCTGCACTGCCTGGTTAATATGCTCTGGGTATGTTGGTGCATGAGCTGACAGGACAAAGGACAGGAGAAGAAACAGTGAATATTTGCTCTGTTTATGGCAAAGAGGTAGTAAACATCTTCAGTGCATTCAAATCATTACATTCATCCCTCCATCTTTCAGTTGCTTATGCTAGACAGGGTCACAGGCTACAAGCTACTTAGAGCCCAGCCCCCCGTAAACTTTTTGACAACATTTTTTGTCATGTGGTAGAGAACTTCGGCCAGCTGCCCAGGGTGAGATTTTCAATTTGAGATGTCTGCACACATATGTAACAATTCTTACCTTGTAAATAGTCTGCTTTTGTATTTAACCATGTAAATACACTTTTGACGTAGCTAATTTTAGGTTTATAACGGAATAATAAAGATTTGCCGTAAGATTTCCTGCGTGAGTCTGAAATCGTGAGTGTCATGCCAGATGCTTGAGATTTGGCAACCCTGAAAACGTACATTTTTTGTTTCACCTGAGTTTATTTATATAACAGATAACATTACTTTATACATATGTTAAAAAGCAGAAACTTCAACGAACATGAAATCAACAATAAACCATGTCTATTTATCCGACATGTTATATAATACATACTGTGTTTGAAAATTTTTCAGCTGTAGGATTTCAGGACAGATCAGCCACTCTATTAGGAACATTATGGCTTTTTGGTTGTAGGTGTTAGCTTCGCTGCTATTAACACTAATGGCACATTAGCGCAAAGGGCTGCAAACGCCGAACTGCGTCTTGCATGGTGGTCAAAGGCATTTGACGCTCAATGGCATGGGAAACGCCGGTTCTACTGCTAAACCACTAGCAAAAAGACTACTAAAGCTGCGCTGATTAAAATAAAAGCGCCCCATTAGGTTTTAAATAATAACTTTCTGTTTTGGTAGTCGGTCCAGGTCCGTATGGGACAGCTTCTGGGTATATATATATACAGCAGTACTACAATACTATATGTACATACAGTCTATATATATATATACAGTACTACTATATATAAAAAATAAGATCTGAATTCGGAAATGATGATGATCGAACCACTGTTCCTGATTTAGCTTCATAGTGAAAATGAGAATAGAATGTTGTGGTCAGAGATACGGCTATACTGGGATCGGCAACATCATGTGACCAGCCCCTGCGGCCTGCAGTTAAAGCAGAAGCCCTCTGCTCTCTCCCCAGTCCTGATCACATGGTCAGTAGCCAGTACTCTGCAGCGACCTGAGTGTCAGTTTTCAGTTTTTACTGCTGCTGCAGCCCCCCGCCCCCACCCGTACTTTACTCCAAATTAAGCTCCCGTTTGTTTCCCAAGCCCTGTGTCATGTGGCTCTGACCACCATGTTGCCCAAGGTGGGTTTTACAAGGCGAGCGCTATTCTAACACTGCTGTCAGACATCAAAAATGTGCTTTTTTTTTGTTTGTGGTCACGCAGATATTAATAGCATTACAAAAATGCAGAAGTGAAACCAATGGGAATTTTATGCAGCTGCTGGCCTGATCTGAGTGTCCAAGGGCACATGGGGAGGGATCATACAGAGCCAAGCCCAAACAGCACCAACAATGTAGAGTGGGATTAAAACCCTGGAAGACATGCATCTAAAGGCAAACAGGCATCACACCATCACACCATCAATGACGCATCACACCATCAACTGAAAGATTGTTTGCCATGACGTGACACCGTATGTCATCACATCATTTTTGAGACGAAAGAAAAACAAAAAACGTGAGCTGCACTGTGGCTCATTGGGTAGGAAGGTTTCTGCACACCTCCAAGGATGGGGGTCTGAATCCTGCCCCTAGCCTGTGCAAAATGTTAATGTTTGTACAAAAATAACCCCCCCCCCCGCTCTGGTAAATCACACAAAGAATCATGCACTGGCTGCCCTACCTTTCTGTGGCTGGGATCCACGACCCAGGCATGCGGTTTTGAGTCAGTCTTGACGTCAGAAAAGTAATTAAGCAAGTAAAAAAGGCAGACTAACGCCAAAAGCATCAGTGAGACTCGAGAGGGCCTGCAAGACAACACAAACACACAAATGTAAGGTTATTGGGGGCAGTAATGCTAAACAGACATTAAACTGTTTGGTCGATTAGACTGGTGGGGCAGGGCTGGACATGACATTATAGGACTAATGGAAATGAAAAGCCAAAATCAAGAAATAAAAGCTAAAAAACTGACATATAACTGTTATCAGTGCAAAAACACAAAGAGCTCCATCATGGAGGTTCCCACTCGTCCTGCTTCCTCTCCCTCCTCTTCTCACCAGTCCAGCTGGGCCTTTGTATAGTAAGCTTACTTTTTTCCTCCTGATCACATGTCATTACAGCATGTTACCTCATCCCACGCAGAGCAGTCATGTGATAATCATGACTCACCAATGCCTGCAGGTATAGCATTTTTGTTCACAGCGATCAAAGATGCATGCATCAAATATATAAAGGATTTCTCTGTAGTTGTGATGGGACAGTGGTTCCGTAGATGTCACTGTGACCTCACATGACCAGTACTGTAGGTTTTATTCCAGCCCCATCTGAGTGGTGTCATGCCCCACTTGTCCTTCCCTCTCGTAGGCCACGCCCCCTCATCTACCCCGTGTGGATTCCCTGTGTTCACCAGCTGTTTCTCGTCGTTGCGATTAGTTCAGTTTATTTAAGTCTACGTAAGAGTATGTTTTCCCAGTCCTGTCACTGACGTTACATGCTTAATGTCTTGTATTGAGAGAAGATTCCTAATAAACCCGCATTCCCTGATCTCTCGTCTCGCTGTTCCTGCTTCCACGATCCCGCGTTGTACCAGAATGACAGGACTTCACAAAAAGACACCTTGCCTGACTGAGGCAGAATACCTCAGTCTATGTGACGAGGTGATTAATTGGCTCGAGCAGCCGGAGGTTAGGGAAGATCCCGTGCTACGAGCCATCGCGCTTCGGACGAGGGATACCCTTGAGGAGATATCCCTGCCCAGAGACGTGTGCCTTTCAGGGGAGGTGCACGAAAACATTCGGCGGCTTTGAAGTGGAATGGCGGTGGCTAACATGAGGCAAGTGGCTGAGGCTTGTTGCTTGTCTTTTGGTCCGCTGTCCGAGCTACCTGAGGTGTCCCAAACTCCACCATCCGCTGCAGGAAGGAGGAAAAAGCAGAAGAACCGGAGACAGGAGGACACGCAGGAGGTACTCCTAGGGGCTGTCTCTGTCTCCGCCGCCTACCCTACTGCTTGTCGAGAGGGGCCCCTCCTGATCCTCAGCCCAGCAGTGTTTCCCCCTGTCGTTCCTGTGCCGGCGGTTGAAGCTCCGCCCCCGTCATTCCTGCTTCATTCCCTGTGGTTCCAGACCCTCCGGCTCCAGCTCCCCTGGTTCCAGACCCTCCGCCTCCAGCTCCCATGGCCCCAGTCCCCGTGCCTCCCGCTCCCATGGCCCCAGTCCGCCCCAGTCCCCATGCCTCCAGCTCCCATGGCCCCAGTCCCTGAGGAGGTCCCTGAGACCACCGCTCCTCCCTCCATAGTGGAGTTGGAAGAGGAGCTCAAGTGGGACCCCTCGGGGATCTCCCTGACATCCCCAGTGACTCCCTCTGTGACTCCTTCACCATCGTCCCAGCATGGCAGATCCTGGCCAGGCCCCCGCCTCTCAGTCTCCCGGAAGGGGAGAGGACACCTGCGCCGGGGTCAGGTCCCGCCCGCCCTGCTCCCTGATTCGCCTTCGGTCCCCCTGGCTGCGGCTCGGTGGTCGCCTTCGGTCCCGCCAGTGGCACCTCGTCGGCTGGCTACGGTCCCGCCTCCAATGCCTTGTCGGTCGCCTGTGGGTCCCTCATCTATGGCTCATCGGTTGCCTACACCTTGGCCGGCAGCAGGTGCACCTTCGCCTGCCGCGGCTGCTGTTCCCTCCTCCCCTTCGCCTGTGTCCCCTTCACCTTCCTCCTCACCCCCTTCGTTGGTCCCCAGTCCTGTCATTGACGTTACACGTTTAATGTCTTGTATTGGGAGAAGATTCCTAATAAACCCGCATTCCCTGATCTCTCGTCTCGCTGGTCCTGCTTCCACGATCTCGCATTGTGACAAGTTCCTCCCTGGATGTGCACGAGTTTTTTCTCCAGTTAAAAAAAGCACCCAGCTACCTTCCTAAACTTCCCACAGTGAAGAAAAAAAAAAAATAAAAATTGTTGCCACCTGTGTGTTTGCACTGCGTCATTTTTGTTATTTGCATGGTATGCTTCCATCTATAGGCACTGTCATACACCACGATTTACTTGTATTATTTCCACGGTGTAATTGCTGTGTCATTTTATTTATTTTCCCCAAGTGTTTATTGTTCAGTGTTTATTATTCAACTGTTCAAGCTGTCTGATGCTCTGAGGAATCGCAATTTCATTATATGTGTATCAAATGATTCGGCACTTAAGATTTTTGGTGAAGCGTACTTTGCACAACTACATTTCATGTACTCAGGAGATTTTAGGCTTCTTTAATCTCCGATAGACAGTACTGAGGAGAGGGTGAAAAGAAATTAAGATTTTTAAGCTGCAAAATGAGCTCAGTGCTTTTTTTATACTATGCTCACCCACCATATTAAAAATGTGGTTCTTGAGAGGATGCTCAGGAAACGGTGCAGATATGCATGTGTGTGTCTGTGTGTGTGACTTCCTGTGTACACGGCTCCACCTAACAATGAAACTCACAGCGCTCCAACTATCAAACTTCAACATTTAAAAAGTACATCGTGCAGAGCACAAATACAACAAAGATCAAAATTAGAGAACAACCTAAAATTTCCTAATTTTCTAAATCACTGCTTCAATATCAGAAGTTGTGTATCAGAATCGGATCGGAATTGAAAAAATGTGGATCGGCCCATCCCTAGTTTATATTTCATGTGAGTTTCTTAATTTATAAAAATTATTTAGTTGGTTTTCCAGGGGTTACTACTACTGCTACTAAAATAACAATAATAATTCTGTGTTATACTGTATAAAACCTTTTGATAATCAAAAGACAATCAGGTTCTGGTCCAGGTCCTGCTTAAGCGTTCCCAACGGGAACCAGACCTTGACCAGTTTTCAACCGTCTGAGAACGCTGGGGGTTTTGCAGAGGGGTTGGTTAATTTCCAAAAACGAACTGTGCATTTTCAATTTTTTGTGATCCCTTATTTTTACTCATTGTGGTCGCATTTGAAAAAATAGAAACTATTACACTTATGAAAATCCCCCAATGACTGCGCAACATAAACCTCAAAGTGTTGTAAACCTGTGGTCTAGGTCATAGGGTAATAGAGTTACACAAACATACACTTGCATCAGCTAAAATAATCGTGAGTACTAGCAGAGATGGTACACAAGCCCAGGGTTCCAAATAAGATTTTCAACTTGATTAGCAGTTTTGCTAATCAAAATTTTCAAAAGTTGCAATTTGATTAG
>JAODJU010000014.1:18457401-18473117 GCA_026776725.1 Gnathonemus echidnorhynchus | reverse complement strand
ATGCAACGAAGTACCCCGACTGAGAATAGCGAGTAGAGCGCCATCCACGAACTTGAAAATGAATTGAATACATGGCCTATAGCGTAAGCCTGAAAAACTAATTCGGCAGCGCGGTTATTTGGACAAGATCGTCAATAGCGCTGCCAGTGAGTATCGGGGCTGGATTTTTTCACTTTTATGATTAAAATTCTAATAAAATTTAAAACTGGATATTGATTACCAATGGCTGCGAATCATTTTAACGGGAATTAGGCAATTGTTTCGCAGGTGGGTGTTTTTACATCGCAAACTGCGATTCGATACCGGCTATTTCGAACCCTGAAGCCTCACTGGCATTTCTGCACACTGATTTATTTCAGAGGAGAATCTGATTTAGCCCACCTGAAGCAGTGCAGTGTCTTCAGTTTGCCCATGGTGCACAGGAGGTTCCGGACACCACAAGTCTTCAAATGGCGACTTCTGTCTGGGAGGCTGCATTTGCTGCAAATCAACCACAACAAATAAAACAGTGGCCTGTGCTACGAAGCGGGGTTACTGGCTTATCAGGGTAACTTGTTGGATTTAAGGTAGTCTGGGCAAAATGTAGGTGAACAAATATGAAATCCATTTAAACTGTGGTGTATATTTTTAATTATCTGTACTAGACAAACAGCAATCGGTTCTCCAAAGCCTGTGAGGGCCCAAATAACTGATTTTCATGATCCCCACATCTACGAAATCTGAGCTGAGCCTCGTGCTACTGGGTAGAGGGGGGCTGGAGGCCAGTGTTCTGGCCTGAACCTTATGGAAACAGTCCAGAAACACTGAACAATGTTGGTATTATCTACCCCTCTAAATTACCTTCAAACTCTCAAGAGCACAAACTGACCCAAAATTTCCTCAAAGCTTTCAATGGTGTCCTTCAAAATGCAGATGAGGTCATTCCATTTGAATACAGCAAATGTCTTTTGCATCGCCAAAATTTCCCTTTGAGATATAGGACCTTTCCCTGACTGTGGGGAGCAAAAAAAAGGATAACAGAACGTTTTCTTATGAACTGTAACTTCAATAAATTTACCTTTTGCATAAGTCTAAGTTTCTTTTTTCAAAGTCAAAGTTCACCTGGCGAACTACAGTGTTTCTTTTATTTAGAGGTTGCAGCAAGAAAGCCTTCCTGACAAGCCTTTATACCTGTACCCCCTACATCATCACATGTACCCCCCTACATCATCACATGGGCACTTCACTTGGGAAGTCACAGAAGATGCCACTTTGCATGCCACTGGGATGACCCAGGTCAACTTCAGCTTATCAAGAGAGTCAGTCAGCACCATTACATGCACAGCTAAGTCAAGCTACAGTTATAGTTTCACTACGCCACTCAGGAAACTATGCAAATATGCATGTGTGTGACTTCCTGTGTACATGCCTCCACCTAACAATGAAACTCACAGCGCTCCAACTATCAAACTTCAATATTTAAAAAATTCATCGTGCAGAGCACAAATACAACAGAGATCAAAATTAGAGAACAACCTGCAATTTCCTAATTTTCAAAATCACGGATTATACCTATTTGAAGTTATCCTAACTGGAATAGAAGGGCAGTTTTTAAGCATATGTAATAATTTAAATATATTCTGAAACACAATATAAGAACAATTAGATAAAAAAATCCTAACTTCCTTAATAATCTGACAAACCCTATTTATTGAGATGACCCAGGTCAACTTCAGCTTATCAAGAGAGTCAGTCAGTATCATTACATGCACAGTTAAGTCAAGCTACGATTATAGCTCAACTACGCCATTCAATCGGACTACTGTCCTTGTCCCAGTATTCATGCACGGGAAGGAAATCGATTTATTGATTGAAGTATGTCAGACTCCACTATAATAGGTGATGACATGGCTCCTTTCAGCTTATTAGTACTGGGCTTATGAAGTCCATTTAAACTGTGGTACCTTAAATCCGACAAGTTACCCCAATAAGTCAGTAACCCCGCTTCGCAGTACAGGCCACAGATGACCTCATAGATGTGTGGCCTTGATAATCACATAAACATTGCCAATGTTTATATATTTTTAATTATCTGTACTAGACAAACAGCAATCGGTTCTCCAAAGCCTGTGAGGGCCCAAATAACTGATATTCATGATCCCCACATCTACGAAATCTGAGCTGAGCCTCGTGCTACTGGGTAGAGGGGGGCTGGAGGCCAGTGTTCTGGCCTGAACCTTATGGAAACAGTCCAGAAACACTGAACAATGTTGGTATTATCTACCCCTCTAAATTACCTTCAAACTCTCAAGAGCACAAACTGACCCAAAATTTCCTCAAAGCTTTCAATGGTGTCCTTCAAAATGCGGGTGAGGTCATTCCACAGGTCAACTTCAGCTTATCAAGAGAGTCAGTCAGTATGTCTAGCATGTCTGCTTGACTAGCCGTATGAGGTGTGCTAGTGGCCAAGTCAAAAAATACATGGCTGCACTGGACGGTCGCTGCAAATACTGGGATGATTTTCTGAAATGAGGTTCTGAAATGGCTAAGCTGACACACTTTTACAGGCATAATATCATAGTTTTACACCAACACGAGGATAATCTAAACATCATTTTTTTTTTGCCTGCCTAAGACTTTTGCACAGTACTGTACATGTACAGCAAACAAAGGCAAGGGGTCATGTGAAGGGATGAGGAAGTCATATGCTGGTCATGTTATACAATAATCAGTCGTACTAAAAATACCATGCGAGTGAGTGCTGGAAGTGTATTATGAATGGTGCATTGTTTATGTCTGGGTGTCTAAGCACCAGGGTATCTGGAGCAAAATGTCTTACTGATTTGCATTATCCTGCCAATAAAGAAGATTTTACCTTACCGATTTTGAGTTACAGACTTAGTTATTTTTTCCCGGAGCTAAGAGATATTTTTTTCCACACCATGTCTTGCAGCCATACAGCAAAACAGGGAACATCAGGACTCTAAAGACTTGGGCTTTCGTCCTCTTAGCAAAATTTAAGATATTAGGAGTGCCACATACCCCTTTCCAGTGACCTCATGGCCCCCCCATGCTCTCCCAATCCGTCTACTGAGACAAGAATGCTGCTGGCAAGGTAATGAACCTCTCGATGAGGTCGACATTCTCTCCGCAGACAGACATGCTGCTGAGAGCTGTGCCTAAGAGGTCATTAAAGGCCTGGATCGTGATCAGAGCCTCTATATCGACTCTGCGAAATTCACAGCATCGTCGGCAAATTCCATCCATCCATCACCACTTATTTCCAACTGGGGTTGCGGAGCCTATCATGGGAACAAGGGGCACAGGTGGGAACCAACCCTGGGCAATCAGTCACCAACACACCACAGGGCCAATTCAGTCTCACCAATCAACCTATCCTACATGCTTTTGGACCGTGAGAGGAAACCAGAAGAAACCCACACGAACACGGGGAGAGCGTGGGAACTCCACACAGAGAGGACCTGGGACCGAACCCAAGACCTTCTTGCAGTGACGCATCAGCGCTAACCAGAGCCTCTGTGCCGCCCTTCCGTCAGCAAAATCAAAACTGCTAGCCACTGATACAAGAAGGCCCTCAGAATCACCAAGGATCCCACCCAATTCATTTGAACATTTACCATCAGGTAAACATTACAGATACATTTGTGCCACAAGAAGTCTAAAAAACAGCTTTTCCCCAGAGCGGGTGTCAGACTGCCCAGTCTTCATCACACCCATGGTTAGGGTTAGGGCCCGTCTGGGTAGTTTTTCAGAAATCGACTGATTGTCCAGGTTTAGCTCTGCAACTCGTATGACACAGTGTTGCAAGTTACAGTGCAGAACCAAGTGATGGAAAAGGCACCGATTTTCAATATACGGCAGCCATTCAGTATCATTACACAGTGTTTCCAAGACTTGTGCACATGGTTACCTTAAAAATGAAACGATATGCACATCCCTACGTGTCACGGTGCTCACAAGTTACGTCAACGTCTGGAAACCATAGGCGATCTAACACTTTGCTTTTGTTTTCATGTGAACAGGGAATCACGTCGTTTGCTTGGAGCTGAGCAAACTTTAGCCTAGCGTTTTGTAACTTTTGTTGAAGAAGACTTGTATACATGTATAGCGTATCAATTGTGTGTTACCATATGTCCGCGTTTCCCCAGACACAAATTTTCATTTTACAAGGTGTTTAGGAAAAACATAATAATATTCATAAAAGAAGTGCTACCTGATTGCCCAGTAAACACCAAAACTAATTAATATTCATGAGAGAAGCACTACCTGATTGGTCAGTGAACGTGAAAGCTCATTAATATTCTGATCCCCAGACACATCCTTTTTTTTTGTTTCACCAAATATGGTAACCCTACTGGCCCACACCATGCCCGGATCTCGACTTTGTAAATGATAACACCTCCCCCACACCACTGAGCAAGAGCACACATCTATCCAATCATAATTCATTTTTCTACTTGCAGCTCATTGATATGTTGCACTGTTATACAAATACTGTACATATTTTTCTGGTCTCACACTTCCTTGTATATTGTGTATTTCTGTATTTATTATTCTTGTCTATGCATATTGTATTTGCTGTATCTGCTGACTGAGTTTTGCTAAATTACGCTCCACTGCTCTATGTATAGTGGCAATAAAGATTCTTCTCCACTCCCCTTAAATTACTAATTGTATATATTTGTGTCATTTTTAAATGTGGTTTATTTCGAGGATTTAAAACCGTGTGTGTGGTTGAGATCAGGAGATAATAAAAACAAGAAACAAAAAACCAAACCAAAAAATTCTGACCAAATCCGTGTATCGTTCGTTCTTTTAATTTTCCATTTCAAAACCGAACCGGAAAAACAAAAAAATCAGCGACGTTTTTTGGTTCTTCTCTTTTACAATCAGAACAGGGAAAATGAAAAACAGGCTTAATATTTTGTTTTTCTGTTTTAAAACCAAACGAAAAAACTGTTAAATCACATTTGTTTTGTTTCAGTTTTGTGATATTTACAGGAAATCTAAGGGATGCCAGACAATATCACGTATTACATAATTTATAACATAAATTTAATATTACAACTTATACAGTGCCTGCCAAGAGTTTGGAAACACCTATACCCATAGGAATGTTTACCTGTACTATTGTCTACATTTAAGATAATTATAGAGATATCAATAATATAAAATAACACATCCCTGCTAAAAAAAGACGTGCAGAAAACAACAGAAGCAGCCATGCCGCAACCACCGAGAGGGAGCTCCGAACTGCATATAGCCGCTGTGGTTAAAAACAAGCTAGCTAAATAAGTGATGTGTTGTTGAAGAGGTGTGCATGACAATCAGAAAGATGCTATGTTTCCTTCTGCCTTGTGGGTTTGTTTTTTGTTTGCACTAATTAGGCTGTTAAACTTCTTGCATGATTCTTATATTGTTCTTATTGTGTGCCTATATTAAATGTTACTGACGGTATTAACTGCCTGCAGTACAATCAAATGTCAAATGTTTTTCGCGGTAATTATTTATTAGTTATTGACTGCGCTGCCGAGAACTCACGGTACACACCAGAAAAAATGGCTCCCCAAAAGCTACTGTGTAATTCGAACCCTGCCTTATGTCAATACGCACTGGAGACGCAAAAAGCTCGTAGGTACAATTCAAAACTACACCTAAACCCCAAAACAGTGGAGGATGCGCAAGTTGTTTTTTAATTGTTAGTTATTGGGACAGTCATCTCACAGCTGATATTTCGGTTTCATTGAATAAAAAACGGCGTGACATATTATGCGAATAAGTGCTGGCAAGTTTCATAGCCGACATTGGTGATATTGGTTATCGTTTGAATATCCTATGCAAAAACATGGAGACGAAAACAAAAAAAAATGTATCCATTAAATTAACTGAAATACAAACAAAAATCCATCTGCTCAATATGTTTGCTCCGGTAGTTCCATCTCTATTCCCCGCATTTCCGCATAAAACTACCAAATTAGCGCCGGTGCTTGTGGGTGTTCGAAAGAAAAGTACCTGGAGTAGGTAGTAAAGAGGGTTCCAGAACTAGCTCTGAGGAGGTATACAGTCGGGCCGAGATTCTGCGGTGTGAACGCGACAAAAGTTCCAGTTCTGGAAAAAGGTTCTCGTTCCCATAATAAGATGTCCCAGCATGTCCATATGTGTAACTGAGCACCGCGGGCCACCAAAACACTGCAGAGCAGTACTGATTTCTGAGTGTTTGTCCACTTTCAAAAAGTTCACAAATAACTGCTGCATTGTTAATGGTTAAACCGTACCGTTGTTCTTTCTCTTTCTTTTCTTCTTCTCTGTGCTCTGCTGCCCTATATTTGTGATCATCGAGATAAAAAACACTGCTCTACTGTTTTTCTGATTTTTCGAGCTTCCATTTTGGTTTTAATTTCAAAACTGAAAAACGAAACATTATGCTTAATTGTTTTTTATTTCTTATAGGCCTGTTTTTCTTTTTTCCTGTTCTGATTTTAAAACAGAAAAACCAAAAACGATTATTTTTTTGTTTTGTTTTTCTGACATTTGAAATGAACGATACATGGATTCTAGTACCACAAATACTATGATTAATCATGCATTCTACTTATCATCTTCATCATTAATGATTATCTCATCCTTGATCGAGCATTCAGGTGGATTCTGCTAATCGGTTAGCCACCTAGAATTATGGATCAAAGCCAGAAATAAATGACATATTACTGACACAGCAAACTTAAAAACGACATACAAACACAGACACACACACAAAAAAACTTTCAAACAGCCAGTTTCAGGCAAAAAACTTAATGTGGTTTTTACTGGTAGGCTATTTCCCTTATTCGGAATAATAGCCACCTTCGCTACTAATTTTTAAAATTTTAAACGTAGCCTACATAAAGACTTTTATCACATTTATGTTCTTTGTTAATCTTATCTGTAATACACTACAAGATGCAATAATATGGCATTTCAGGTATTAATAAAACATCTCATATTTACAGACATGGTTTGAGGTGTTTCTCATTTTTGCTTTGGTTAATTTAAAATATATTAAAATATATTTCAGTTGTTGTTTGCTTTACGGTTTAAGGTAAGTACGTGCTCCCCTTCAAAAACCATTGTCTAAAGTTGTTCCCTAAAGATTCTTAGTTTCAAGATGATCTGTGCCCGCCATACAACAACCCCCGTACTCTTTGGGTTATATTTTATTACATTCTGCAAGGTGGAAACGAGTTATTTCATTTAAATATTTATCCAGAGTAGAATACCGTAAAACATAATTAATCTCAAACGAAACCCAATCAAATATATAATACTTTAAACGACTACGAAGGAGAGACTGCCCCGCTGGAATTAAAAATTACACTAAAATTAGAGTGGTAAATTGTTCGTTTTAGCTGTTTTCACGTGTTCTTAACGCTTATAAATCGTTAGCAATTGCTATTAACACTAAAAGGGACGACCGCGTAGAACTGGCCAGCAGCAGCCTGCATATCGTGTTACCTTCCCAAGATTTGGTGGTGGTTTTAAAAACTATTTATCTATTCAGTTTCTCTCAATGACACAAAATATAAGCACTGATATGCTTCAAGATAATAATAATATTTAATATAATAATCTGTAGCAAAATGAACGCCTCTTTCTAGAATAACCAATGCAGGAGATCAACACTGAATTGAAATGTTACATATCATGACTGGGGGCTTGCTTAAATGTACTTTATATAAACATGCGAAATTATACGTGATTTTATTTATGAGTAATATGTAAAAATGGTTTTCTATTTCTTGTCGTGTTTCATTAAAACTTAGAATGAACGATACTTAAGCTGAAATCCGATTTCTTTTTTTAGCGATGCACCCCACTCCAGTCCAGACATAGATTACACAAATACTGCCCTGAAACACGTACCGTTATTTTACAAGCCTTCGTGCATTTCCATTTTGCCGTGAACAGAGGATATCACATACATCGACTGTTCAAAACCACATTTTGTTTGTGTTTTGGGACGTCAGAGTTAACCACAAAGTGGCCGTCGCGGATCATAACTGCGAAAAGACCCTCCCGCATTTCATACCCCTCCAATACTTAAGATTTCAACTGAGGAATTCGATGTATGAGACGAATAAGAGAATATTAGTACTGTATAAGAAGAAAAAAGAGGAACACCTGAGGTGGGAAATCGGAACGTGCGCAGTAACGCCGCCGCGAGACCACGTCCGTCCCGCAGCCCGACCCTCACGGACAGTTACCTAGCAACTACTTCTTTCGCGAGCTTGCCGGAGCGGGGTTAAAAACCGTTATCCCCGGCGGCTTCAGGCGGCATCTCGACGCCGAGAGTCCACTTCGAAAGTCCGCTGCGGCCCCCCTCACGCCTCCAGACCTCGAGAGCCACACACCACAAAGCAGAGATGTTCAAAGAGCCTACCTTCTAGACTACGGGGATATCCTCCCATTATCGCGAGAGACGTTAGCTGCATGTGGTTTAATACTATCTTAAAGCCGGTATGTACCCAAACATGCATAATAGGACGTCTGAGTTGCGAGCCTCCGCCTGCTTCATGGAGCAGTCTGGCTCTCGTCTCCCAGAATGAGCTGGATGGCCGTCTCCGGTCGCCTGGCTCTTACGCAACGCCGCGCAGTTTTCACGAAACTGCTTGATGCGCAGCGTCGGCCCGGGGGTTGAGTCGACGGCAGCTCTGCGGATTTGTAACTCATCTCACGGCTCAGTGATCGCGACTAACGGAAACTGTTTATTTTTTTTGGGGGGAGACTAAGGGAAGGTGGGGCGCTTCCTCGCACCATGCTGGGTCATTTTCCTTCTCCCTCATCGCCTCGCATTGTGTGAGCCGGAGGTGTATTGAAAGTGTTATATTACGCGTGCGATAACATCGCATCATCTCCTTTATCTTTTAATTTGACAGTTAATCCAACTAAGGCGGCCCCTTGTCTGCCTCCCCATTTATTATTCAATATAATATTTCCAGGGTTTGTCATTTTGAGTGGTTGATGAACCTGAACAAAGCCAAATATAACATTTTTAATAAGCAGCCAGATTTCCCTGGTCGAAAACAAATGTTTAGACATGAACAAAGCTGATACAAGTTCTCTGATCATAGAAAAATTTAAGCTTGTGGTCACCTATCTTACTCAGTTAATGGGACAAGTATTAAAATAAACTCTTCAATCAATTTCATACTATTTTCCACATGCTCTTATTAAGCTAAACTATTCCCAGCCCATCATCCACCTTTATTTAAATTCCTCTGAAACACAGAATGCCCCACATTGCAGTGGTCAGAGGCTATAACTAATGACAACATTTTAATAACTTTTTTAAAATGGTTACATGTATACCCATTGCAATGGACTGTACATAGATAGATAGATAGATAGTACTTTATTAATCCCTCAGGAAGGTCCCTCCAGGAAATTTAGTACATGAACCAGAACAAGTGGTTGCTTTTTCACAAATTACCTCAGTAGATATTTAATCAGTATCATTGTTTCTAGTAACAAAAAAATCACAATATCAAGTAAAGCTATAAGCAATCCACAGGTGTACAAGTCTAATGTGATTTGGAGTATAGCTATCTATTAGTGCGAGGTAATCAAAAGTCCAATGCTCACACAATGAAGTTTGTCCAGGATCAGGATTCACCTCCACAGTCCACAGCTGTCTAGCTACGTCACGTGTGGTATGTTGAAATGTGATATCTGTCAGGCTGATTTATGAAAACAGGCTGCTCCGTTAATGTTTCACTAGGTTTCTGATGTAACACAGTCATAAAAATGTTACTGGCTATGTCCTAAAGTAGTCAAAGTTAGCATCTGGGTAGTAAAAATAAGTAAAAAATATTGCTTTTAACTGAACTTTTCAAATAATCATTTAAAATGTGTGTTGATTAGGATTATTTAAAGATGACTTTATATGTAATCTTAGATTTTATCTTTGATTCTGTGTCTGACTCACTTAGCTGTTTATGCAGGGTTGTGAACAAACCAGAAGTTTTACATCAACCGATATCGTGGTTGTTTATAAATTCAAAACAAAAATGGAACAATGGTTTACATTTTAATGGATCTTTCCCCAACAAATGTCACATAGGATATATGTTCATATATTACATGGTTAAGGATGACAAACATTTGGTAGCTGCTTTATTTAGAAACCAGCAGTATTATCCTTGATTTTCAACAGAAATGTAAAAAAATACCAGCAATGCATACAAATGTATCCTTCACAGGTACTTAAATATGGTATGAAGAATACTGACAACACATGGTTTTCTGAATTTTTGCCATTTCAAATCAAGGTTTGTATTTTGCCCGTTCCTGTCCTTGGACCTCACTGGGCGAAGAAGAGCAGACTATTGCAGAGGTTGCTTCAGATCAAAAAGTCCTGTTCCACCTTTGACGACCTTACCCACCACTAGACAGGCAGAAGGAGAGCACAACTTGTCTTGGGATCCTATGATGAGGAGAAGAAGAGAGAGACCTCAGTGAGGACGCTATTCAACACACCGAAGCTAGACAGCAGGTCTTAATCTGCATTATTAATTATTTAGTCCTGGCTACCATGAACTTAGATGGATTCTCAGCTGTTAGTCAGGTACCCTATAATTGCTGAGCAACACCGAACTTCCAGCCATGTAACCTCCACACCACATATCCAGTACAGGGTCGCAGAGAGACTGGAGCTTATTTCATGTAGCACAGAGCACATGGCTAAAGGACCACCCTGGACAGGATGCCAGTCCATCACAGGGCACATACAGTCACACTCTATGACACCATTTCAGTCTAACCACATGACTTTTCTGGACCATCACAAGAAACTGAAGGAACATGCAAACTCCACACACCCAGAACCAGGACATGATGGAACGCAGTTGTACTTTACACACAATGTCCATGCAGAAACTGATTTGGCACACTTAAATCAGCATCGCCTGGTACCCCACGGAAATCTTCGACTGGACAGACACAAGAACAGATGCAATTCTGACCCATCATGGTGGCCTGCTTCAGGAATTTGTAGCTGGTCTCGAAGGTCATCTGCTGCAGTGGAGAGGAGCTGGACTCGATGGCGAAGCGGTTTAGTGGCTTGTACTCGCCTTCAAAGCACATGTAATCAGCCACCAGGGACAGGTGGCGGGGGTCAACTTCAATGCCTGTGCAAACAATGATCTAATATCAATATTCATAGGTCTCCACTGTTTGTTCCAAACCTGACAGCATGGATTAGTTTTCATGAAGAGCACTGAGCGCTCTATTACTTTTCTAAACAAACTATTTTTAATTAATGGTTCAATGATAATGTGGGTCTTATTTTGTTGAATTTATGGAACCTTGGTTTACGATGAGTTCAAAGGGCTGCTTTACCGTAGACAGCAAAGACATCCTTGATTTCCTTCTCAATGACCCTGACTGCCACTTCGATGCCATATGTGTTTGCCATGGCATGGATCTCATTGGAATACAGGCGGTTCAAGTCAAGAATCTAGGAGAGCAAAGGGACAGAGTGAATTTCTTTTTCGATGGCTACTTTTGAATCCCGCTCATGTTTAAAGAACGAAGTTGAAATACTCACGTCACCATACTTGATGACCTCCTGCAGGTTAATGCCTTCTGTGTTAAGCAATAGTTGTTTCTCGCCATGCTGACTGGTGACCTCACTGAGCAGGCAGCGGGAAATACCTTTGATCTCATGCACAACGGCACTCTGGGCCTGAGATGCCACCAGCGAAGTCAAGTCAAGGCGTACATTGCTGAGAGGTAAGGCCAGCGTAACCTAGCAACGTAAAGATGAGGGGATGATTATCAAGGGTTTACAAACTCACTCAAGCACCACCTACAAGTAAATGATCCATCACAGTATTTCCTAGTATGATGTGAAGTTTATAATTAAGTGGAGGAACATTTTTCCAGAATCATAGGGGTATTGGATCATTTACAGTCATTCACATTTAAGTGCCAACAAGTATAGTAACAGTTAAAGCTGGTTCATACTTTTCTGCATGCGTACTAGCAGACATGTCTGCTCAAACATTTATGACGCATTTGATGTCATTGTGCACCTCCACAGATGAACGCCTGTGTCTGCGCAGCTCTGGGCACACTGCGCATGTTCGATTCGCTAGTGTCCACTTTAAATACCAACATGTAAGCTTTTGACGAGCGTTGAAGTAATTTGCAAACCCTATAGACTATTTAGAAGGAAATAAAACTATTACTGTACATATGTGTGTGTGTGTGTGTGTGTCTGTGTCTGCATAGATCACATTTGAGGACCAAATTGTCCCCAAAGTGTAGTAAAACCTGAAATTTCCATATCTTTTGAGGTCCCCATTTGGATAACCTCAGTTTTATAAAAATCTGTGAATGTAATCAAAAAAGTAAGAATGCCAAAAGTCTTGTATTTTTGGTTGGTTACTTATGGTTAAGGTTATGGATGGGTAGGGGTTAAGGGTGTCGTGATTGGGATTTGGGTTTTTCCCATAGAAATGAATGGACGGTCCCCATTTAAATAGGAAGACCACATTTCTCTGCACACACACACACAGTGGGTACGAGTGTTGCGCTTGTGCGGAGTAGTATGAACCAACCTTTAGGTATCTTTGTAAAATCAGTCACTCTTACATGTATGACCAACCGTCCACCTTTGAATTTATGAAAAGGAGAGTGTGCATATATATGTATGATGGTCTGTATGACGAGACCATCAGGAGCTAAGCTACTTACTTAATACATATTAAAATAAAGACATGCCCACCTCACACCAGAGGTCACTTTCACTGTCATATCTGTAACTTTCGATGGCAGTGCTAAGATCCAGCACCCTGTTCACCCGGAGCTGGTTCTGGTCCTCCGGCTGGGTTGGGTCTGGAGTGGCAGCTGGAGATTTTGCCACAAACGGGTGAGGACTCTCCAGAAGCTGCTCTTCCTCATCATTCTGCTCCCCCTCTTCTGCATTGGGGGCTGATTCCTCTTTTTCCTCAAACTGGTCTCCTCCATCATTCTCCTCCCCCTCACTTTCATAATCCACCTACAAGGTGCACATCAACTCTTCAAAAAAAAAAAGTACTGGACCTCCAATACAAAGCTGGTAGCTACTTTATCCAAAATAATTAGAGCTGTTATTGCAGCAAAAGTTACCAAATACTAAAATGGAGCAGTTGCATACAACTTGCAAGCAACATTTTTCAGTTTTTGATTTTCTTTAAAATGTTTGTTCAAAATGCGTTCTGAATTACTGTGTAAACTGCAGACATAGGAAGAATGTGTATGTGTCATTTGTAATTCAGGGGAATCTGATCATTTTATGGAGGGTTCAATACTTCTGCAAGGCACTGCAGACCGTGTGCTTGCAAACAAGCAATCTGCATATGGCTTACATTATATATATATATATATTATATGAAATACCTTGAGTATTCTAGTGGAAACACTGTTTTTGTTGTTTGAGTTAGTCAGTTACTCTCCATGCTGCCATTGTTACCTCCTCTGATTGTTTTTCTCTCCTCTTGGCATCCGTAGCGTCTGCATCCCCCTCATCAGCCTCCGCATCCGCTGCAGTACCGATGTCTTCCATCTCCGTGTCTCCGCCATCCTACACATAGGACGGTACCAAGTCATGTCAGGTAACATGGCAGTATTATGGAATGGAGGGCTCATCACGTAACTATGGGGTGCTGACATTTATGCAACAGCTAGGTGCGACACAAAAGATGGCAGTGTCACATTTAGTCAACAGTGGCAGAGTGGATTCTTTAATAAAAAAATAAGAAAAAAAAACATTCAGCATTTTCAAAAACAATGGGCCCACCCATTTCTGGGTAGCGGAACAATTCCTCCTCCTAAACCCCTTTCTCTACCAGACATTCCCATTTAGTACAATAATTTGACGTTTCTAAACTGTGGAATGATAGTGTTCTTTCTACTTTGGAGATTTTTCTACCGATTTTTACTACCACTATCTAAGCATCAGTACTGTGCACTGTGTGTGTCAAATTGTCATTTCTTATCTAGACCATTTTAATATAGCAAACCACCTAAATTATGGTCCGGTATGTACAAAGTTAGTGCTGTATGCACTGGGAGCGCTACCTTTTGTATTCGTTATTAATGCCACAACATTAACAGCGCTGAAAAACTTTGAAGGTATTGTGAGAAACGTGAGATTCCACGGTCACACGAGTGAGGCTGGTGGCCAAGAAAGAAGCACGATGTACCCAAATCAAGACTTTAATATTAAAGATATAGTATTCAATAACACTAACACTGATGTATTATATGCACTATATGAGCAGACTACGTGCTCTAAAGTGCACCAAGGAAGTGCTGGTTGGGCCTTCATTCCTGCTGCCATCAGGGTACACAGCTCTGCCCTAGGCTCAGCAAGCCAGCCACAGGGCCCTTAAGTGAGTCCAAGCCCCCCTGCTCCTGAGCAATGGCTGACCCAGTGCCCTGACCTGACCTTTGCTCTCACCTGTATGTCTCCCAAGAGAATATGGGAAGACTGGAACTTTGTGGTACATTCTGCCTGTATGATAACAAACACATTCTGTTCTTCTGCATTCCATTAACAAACCTGAGTCCCACCGGCCTCCTCAGCTTCCTGGTCAGCATCCTTCTGGGTGGCTTTACGTGCGTCCACACGGTTTATGGATGCCAGCTTGGAGCTGCGTTTCTTTATGGCCAGAAGCAGAAGGCGCAGAAATCTACAACAAAATCATAATAAATCAGGACAATACAAAGGGACCCTGATAAATAAGATTTAGCTATATCAATGAGTACATCTTGCAGACAAAGTGTGTCCAAATTCCTGTCACTGTCAGTCTTCCCGACAGCCTGAACCACTTTTTTGTTCGTTTTGACAAACAAGGAGGAGGAACTGCTCCACCATTACCTGCAGGTGAGCAGTCACTTGTTCTATAGTTTCATCAGGCTTTCATCAAGTTCCACCCTTCAGAAAGTCAATGCTAACAAACCTGCTGGTCCACACAGAGTGCCTGGACAGACACTGAAGGCATGCGACTCACAGCTGGCAAGTGTTTTCATCAATATATTTAACCTCTCTCTACATCAGGTGGCTTTATCCCACTTGGAACAACCAAACATACACGTTGAAACTTACAAAAGTGTAATGGCATTCCTTATTTTGCATTCCATATCTAACAAATCAGACTTCTGATTTTGATTATTGATTCAGTTGAATATTTCATATTATTAAACAAAACGAAAATGACACGGACAAAAACTGCTCAAGCTGTCTCAGGTTTGGAGAGTGGCATCTCTACACTGCTATTTTCAGATCTTTCCATAGATGTTCAATAGGATTAAGATCTGGGCTCATGGAGGGCCATTTAAGAACAGTCCAATGTTTTTTCTCAGCCATTCTTGCGTGCTTTTAGCTGTATGTTTGGGTCATTATCCTGTTTGAGGACCCATGACCTGTGACTGAGGCTGAGCTTTCTGACACTGGGCAGTATATTTCGCTCCAGGATGCCTTGGTAGTCTTGAGACTACATTGTGTCCTGCACAGATTCAAGGTTCCCCGAGTCAGATGCAGCAAAGCAGCCCCAAAACCAAACCCGAGCCCCTCCATGATCCACAGTAGGTATGGTGTTCTTTTCTTTTAAAGCTTCATTTTCCTTCTGTAAACATAGAGCTGATGTGACTGGCCAAAAAGCTCCAGTTTTGTCTCATCAGTCCAAAGGACATTC
>JAODJU010000014.1:18414866-18436506 GCA_026776725.1 Gnathonemus echidnorhynchus | reverse complement strand
GAGTTGGTTGAACATTTTTTTTTTGACAGTGTATAGAGGATGCCTCGTAGGCACATTAGACTCCATTACCAGCACTTGACGGAGTTTGATAGACTCACTGCTAAAGACACACACACACACACACACACACACACACAGACCTATACTTATATCTATATGGGGAAAACCATAATCCTAATTGAGTTTCCCCTTGTGGGGACTGAAAAAATGTCAAAACAACAGGTTTTTAATCACACTGTAGGAATATTTGGTCTCCACAATGTAATATACCTGGACACACACACGGGTGTGAAACAAACAGGCCAGAAGAGAATAAGACAACCACTTTTCCCCACACAACCAAGCTAAGGTCCCGGACTCGTACCATGGGTATTCCGATCTCATTGGTGCCAATGTACATGTCAGGACAAATGACAGAGCGGGCGGCGTAATCCACACGCTTGCCCATCATGTGCTTCCGGAAAAGACCTTCCTTTTTCTCCAAGATCTGGGGGGCAAAAAAAGAGCTTTGTCAATGCAACGGAAAGGGCAAGTTTTCAAAAGAAAAACAACTCCAGGACTCTCACTTGTAAAAATTCAGGAATAACAGCTTAACATAATGCGGAGGTGCAGGCTAATTAATTGACAAATTTTCATTAATTAATTGAATAAAAAGGAACTAATGAGGACAGCTATGCCATTAAAAGGAGGAGAGAAGGGGTTGAGGGGACCTGACGGATTCCAGGAAATTTCTCAGTCATCAGCTTGTCCATGTCACTGTCGAACACAATGTTGACGTGACTCTGTAGGCGGATCCACATGTTGTACAGCTTATCAGTGAGGGTTGCCCCCGGAACACCCGCCAGGAAGCTCTGATCAGTCTTATTCACTTCCGCTTCCTCAGACTGAAAGATGTTCAGAAGACGCTTTTGTCAAAACAGCTATATTAACAGCTACAATGACATCATTCTGCTTATGAATTTTCTATGCATGCATTATGAAGGTGCACTGAATGTTTCATGAATGCATTATGAATGCTTTATGAAGGTGCACTGAATGTTCTATGAACACATACAGCCACAGAAAAAATTAAGAGACCACTCTATATTTGTAAACAAATCTACATGTTGAAATCCTGGTTTAATCCTGGTTCTGCTGGCAGAAGGCTGTGCTAAGCAGCTGGTTGCTTCCAGGTTTACAATTTCTAAGACAGCAGTACACAAGAATAAGGTGAAGCAGGAGACACTGGGATCGACCAGAAACCAGGCAGGTAAAGGGTGGAAGCAACTTTCTGAAGACATCAAATGACCTTCAAAAGGAATGGGAAACATTAAGTGCAGGTGTGAAGTGCACTGCTAGGACAGTTCGTGTCATGCTCCTAGAAGCAGGACTCAAGTCCCATAAAGCAAGGAAGAAGCCCTTCATTAATGAGAAACAGACATTTGAAAATGCATTATTCACAGACACACAGAAATGAGTGAAACAAAAAATTGTGCTATGGTCTCCCACGGCTTTATATGCAGGTGCACTGAATATCCTATGAATGCATTATGCATGCATTACAAATGTATTATGAAGGTACACTGAATGTTCTATGAATGCATTATGCATGCATTACAAATGTATTATGAAGGTACACTGAATGTTCTATGAATGCATTATGCATGTGCACTGGATGTTCCATGAATTCATTATGCAGGTATACTGAGTGTTCTAAGAACGCATTATGCAGGTGGGATGAATGTTCTACAAATGCATTATGAATGCATTACGAATGTATTATGAAAGTGTACTGAATATTCTATGAATGTATTAGGCAGAAGCAGTCAATATAAAATGTTACCATTACTCTGACAATCATGTTCCCAAATCATCTGACATTGTATTATGTGCAACCCAAAACAAGAAATTGAGAAATTAAACTAGATTAGTAGTGGCACTGAAAGAGTGAAAGGGCACAGCTCATTCCATGGAACGAACACGTACTGCAGCTCTGTTAGATAAGCTTTTTGGAAACACTGCACCGTGTACATACAATCAAGCAACAAGTTAAGATTCAACCAGTTAAGGAATTTCTGGGTTTCCTGTACAAGAAGAAGCAAGATTATTCAGATTGGTAAAATGTTAACAGAGAAGAATGAAATGGTTCACCTCCAGTTGTCGGGCCTTCTCATTGGCCATAAGAGCCAGCAGCTTCTGGATGACCACGCTGTCCTTCATCACAGCCTGCATATTGACCGTCTGTCCATTCGTAAACATCTGGTCCCCCAGGCAATTGACTGGCCGATATCTAAGAAAACAGGAGCCACAACCTGTCAGCTAGTGCAGCAACACTAAAGACTGCATAATCAACTTCTTATAAAGTTGATTCTTTAAATATTTCTTCTACCACATTTGAGTAAAACAGGCTGCCAAGAATTCACATGCTAAGTGCAAACCGTACCTCGATGGCGGGACCACCATCAGCTCCAGAAAGAAGATCTCCAGGCTGATGTCTACGTTGGAGCCCTCACAGACATCCAGTCCTGAGAAGAGGTGCTTCAGGAAGAAGCCTGAAACACAAATTGCCATCATCAGTTCAATCAACAACTGGCGCAGGAGGTCTTCAGTGTACAAGTGCCGGCTAACAAGGTTACTTTACAGGTTAACATCATGTCTGCTTCTAGGACACAAAAGGTTTCTTCTGTATTCTTATGGTGCTTTCGACCTCACCAGGCACCATACATGACTTACTTTCTTGAAGTAACTAAAGCACGGTACTTCAAGGTGTTGGTACTGCTGCTGAATGACGGTACAACACGAGATGTGGTATTTTGTACTGAAATCAAAAAATGGCTGTAGTGTCGTATAGGGCTGGATGATGGGTGATATTAATACCAACATTGCATGTTATGCACATGCAGTTCTTATATCAACGCAAAGGCCACGACAGCTGGTTTGAAATCATACTGTCTGGACATTACAGAGCAGGGGATTTAAGTTTCACCAAAACATTTTTGCTTTGTTATAGGAAAGAAAATTTAGTAAGCATTGCAATTTTAAAGTTCCTTTTCAGGATTATCTAGTATGTTGTATATTTAAAAATCAGTTTAAAGCTTCCCTCTGCTTCTGCATGAGCACGGCATGCATTCTCGGAGGGACTCAATACCCTTCTCACCCTTGCAGTTTTAATCACTCCTAGACGGGTTTATGAGAAATTTATGTTGAACTCTTTCTTTGCTTTACAAATACCCAATATTTATTACAAGATCACATCACGATATTTTAATATTTACCAATATCATGCAGCCCTAGTATTTATAGAAAGTACTTTTTTTATTCATCTTCATGCCATCTTGATCTTGATTCTTCTGTTTCACAGTTAAAGCCTGGGTCTCTTTATTAGTCCACGCATACATTATTATATACTTTTTATTGCATTTATCGTTGTTTTCTAAGTTTTTCAAGGCAGCATTTCTATCGTCTTTCAAAGGCACAATAATTCCATAAAGAAAGCGTCTGCAAGTCCCACCCCAAAGTACCAAAAAACATTCCCCGGCTGGTTTGGTACTTTAGGTACTGAAACTGTGAGTACTGGGAATCGACTGGAAGTCAATGGAAAAGAGAAAGAACCAAAGAACCAAACCAAACCAAAAGTATGGTTCCTGCTGCAGTGGAAAAGTGCCCTTGGTTGCACTCATCTAGCATAACAATCCCTAAAAGGGTTAATTCACTCTCGAAAGAACCCAACATCAGAACGTCGTTACTTTTGACAGGATTCTTCCACTGTGTGAACGCGCGTTATGTCCTTATTAGGCAGCCTGACCCTTGCTGCAGAAGCTTTGGTCCCTTGCAGATGCTCAGCCACCCTGAGTGCACAGATGGGTCACATTCAAGATTTTTATCCCATTAACGTCCACAGTACATGCGACTAATGCAAGTCATTTAATCATATTTATTTGTCCTGCCAATCTGATCAGATCGCCTCCAGTAATGAAACTGCTGTTCTTACATGAATTGAGTGAGAATTTCTGAGAATCTTTAAAATTCCTTATCATGTTGATTACATCAAAGCCATAATCACAGGCAGAACTTCATGTTTGCACTAAGTGGGGCAAAGAGAAAAAAAACATCTTGCTCAACATATGTGTTATCACACGTATCTTTTTTTAATCTGGCCGTATGTTACCAACACATTCAAAGGCTACCCAAAGGCGCAAAGTTCCGACAGAAAACACGATAATAACCTCACACCAACAATTCAGTGTGACCAATTTATCTGAGCTTTGAAAGTAAAAAACAACTTACCAACTAACAAAACAAGCAACTGCTAAATCCACTCAAGCCCCCCCCCCAAAACTCCGCCTATTGCCGAAAATGTTACCACCACTTTATGGCCATTGTGATTATGCCAATTTCCAATGCAAAAAGGTGCCCGCTTCCAGGTACCCATAGCAACTGCATTTGATTAAATCTGAAAGTTGCACTATAGCGCCTCTATCGAACTTCTGGATCTTTATTGGGAGAATCTACAATGAGGATGGCCAGCTTTAGTCTACAGTCAGACCAAAAAAATAACACATTTTTAATTGTGTTTTTTTTTTGATAATGTAATACATTTAGAATGGAACCCTACAACTTTTAGCCTGCAGAACATCTTAAATCAGCATAAAATAACTGAAATGCATAGGCGCACACAGGCCCACATGTTAACAAGAAATCAAGATTTTAAATACCAACAAAACACCGTATATCGAAATATAATGTAAAATGCACACAACTGGGAAAAAGTAAGCGCAACGTGAACTACACAAAGCACACGGGCCGTCTAAGTAGGCTTGGGCGGTGTCTAATTTCGCTAAGACAGACAACAGAAACACACAACAGAAAATGGAAAGATGCGCTGAACACAGGAATGGACATCTGTAGGTAATTATCGGATGACAGTCGACTTTGGACAGAGTGCATTATTCATGCGGAAATGTCATTTCAACCAGATATTCAACTTACCCCAGTGTTTTACACTCTCCTGGTAACTAGCGCCTCCTAGTGGTCAGGCAGCACTATATGCTAATACTTCTTAGTGTTTTGATCTGCTCCCTGGGGCCGGCGGCTCTCACCTTCATTCTTCCAGAGACCGGCCACGTGCTCCTTGGCTGTGCTCGGCGTCAGGTACCCTCTCTTCCCCAGCTGAGATCCATCGATGACTGGTAAAGGAGACAGCGTCAGCGAGGCCTAAATCACGCCTCCTGCTCAGCTTTTCCTGGAGCTCAGGAACACCCTGCAAGCTCAGACCACTGCCACCTCCATCACGCCTAAGGAGATACCTTCACCCACATAATCACTAGCAAAGGTGTCAGCAGCAACGCAGAGACCTAACAGCGTTACACAACTTGAACAACACTACCAAATATTCTTGTAACCTTTGAAGACTTAACAGCCAACGTATGGAATAAGGGTCACTATGTAAGAAGATGATTCAGTGATATGATTCACCAGTAGTACAAACTCAAAGCTGAAATGCTTCAAATATCAGGAATACTGAAATGCACTGGCAATTAAGTCAGCATGAGAAAGATGTAACATCAAATGACTATAGTGATACCAATGGCGCTTTTCCACTGCCATACTAGAGTCAAACCACAGAGAGCCAGTGCCCCCCGGAAAATCATACAAGCCATATCCAAGCCACACCCCCACTGACACGGCCCTGCTCAGTATCCGAAAGAGTAGCCAATCAGAGTTGGTTGCTACTATGCTCACCGCTCTGAAACAGGGTACAGACATAAGCAAAGTTTTTCAATAATTTCAGATGAGTTCTAAATTATTTTCTTTTTCAGAATTAATATGTTTGGATGAATTGGTCTGAATAATGCAAAAGAAATGTTTGGGGGAAAGTGCCAAGTGAGCAATTTAATAACATATTTAAAGGCAAATATGGACATGTTTATTTTTTCACTGGCGGTTTCGGCGCGTGCAGGGACGGGGTGACGCTGGTTTTGGCGCGTGCAGGGACAGGGCGACAGCGGTTTTGGTGCGCCTACTACAGTGGAAAACTGAAGTGAGCAGGAACCGCATGGTAACGAGTCTCCCATCGCAGTACGACTAGGTTCCTGCATGCCAGTGGAAAAGCACCATAAGATCAGGACCAAAATCAGGACATAAGATCCCTGCTGTTACCATCTCCTTGCTCCTGCGTTTCCTTCAGCTTTGATGCGGGCAGAGTAACGATCAGCTTGCTGTTGTGTTCCTTGCGGACTTGTGGTCGGCCAGCCCTGTTTATTACAAATCGACGACAGTCTTTCACAAGTGTAGCCAACAGCACAAGTTTTATTAAAGGTTTTGTTGATTAAAGGTAATTTTATAGTTAATGAATTAGCAATGGCTTACTAATGCAAAAGATGGGTGGTCCTAACAAAAAAGGAAACTTTGTGGAAAAACACAGATCAACAATAACTTGTTATTGACAAACCCAGCAGCGGTTTTTACCAGCTGTACAACCTGCGTGGCTATGATTGGTTAACAGAAATCATAAGGGTTACTCATAGGGAGAGGTCAGCCATTCGAATGGTACACTTACTTGCAGTTTGGACACTTTCTAGGTATCATGTTTTCCCTCCAAAATGTTTGAATGAGCTGGTTTTTACACTGACAGACACGCTTGACCTGAAAAACCCCAACGAAAATGCATTTAACTCAAGGCAGAGGTTTTGGAATCTAAAGAGCATTGATGACATTGAGGCACAGACACGTCCTGCTGGAACTCACCGGCAAAGCGGAGTCTCTCTCCTTCCATTTCCTGAGAAAGCTGACAGTGTAGTCCTCCAGCACCTCCTGGATCTCTACACCCGTGGCCTTCACATTCCCCTCCAGGTACTGCAAAGCATCAAGATGGCAAAGCCACTCCAGTCATCAGCAGTCCCTGTCCCCAAACTATATGATCATATTCACTAAAAGAGAACTTCAGTACAACCTTACTACACTTGATATCCCTATATGAATACTAGAAAGATCAGATGCAGAGATAGAAGGAATATCAGTTTTATTACTTATTCAGCATTATACACTGTGCCTTGCACGGCATGGATTCAATATACGTGTAAAAATTGAAAACGACAAGCACAGGAATGGCCACCGGAGGGCAGCAGCGAGCCCGAGGGATGACGCATACTGACCCGATTGAGCTCTGCCTCCAGCTCATAAACGGCTTCGAGGGCCCCCACCTCCAGCACCCGCAGCTGCTGGAGCAAGAGGTGGATGGCAGAACGGGGGCAGCTCAGCATCTGGCATCTCATACAGGAGCCGCGGATCAGCAGGTAGAGTTTCTGATAACGGGAGACAGACCGTTTAACGCCCGGTGGCGTCACACAAATTCCACAGATATGCACATATATCTGAGCCTGGGCCTTAATACTGAATACAAGCCATTAAAAAGTTCAGACTATATAGAACAATCCACTTCTACAATGAAAAAATCCACAAAGAGCAAACAAAAAACATTCATCTATATATCATTCCTCCTGTAAAATCATGACAATATTTATGACAAGATTTATCATTTTTATACCTTCTTTGGTTATAATTTTGCTAGTTTTCAGGCAAAAAAGGAGGAAAAACAATTTAGCAAGCCACTGTAATAAATTAATAATACAATGACATTTCAACAATACAACAAACTTTTTCAAAAGGTTGATTCCTGATTTAATTCATCGTTCACTAAGAGCAAATTATGTACTGCGATCCAGCTTTATCCAACCGGCCTACCATTAATACTGGCTTCTTAGCAATCTTCTATAAAAACACTTTAGTACTGCCTACACATTTTAGCGAATAAAAGGTATCAAGTCTGAATGGCGAAATATAACGCAGCGTCGGTTGATATCAGTGACTCCTGTGAAACGCTGCCAGTACCGCCATCCATCAGAAGTTCTGCCAGGTTCTCAGAAGCATCCCCAACCCGACTGATGGTCACTTACATCAAAGAGGAGCGGGTTGTAGACAGGGAGTGGCAGCTCTATGTGTCCGAGGTGCCCGGGGCAGTTGTTAAAGCCCTGCATGCAGGTGGTGCAAACTTCTTTGGTGTCGGACGGCCCAAGCGAGAGGTCGTACAGGCCATTAGACGCAGGGTTTCCAACATTGTCCAGAAATCTCGGGTTAGTTATCGCCTTCACACTCAACTTCCTAAGACAAGGAGGAAAGCTTGGTGACTTTTAGGTGAGAACGGATACGTGGATTGAGGGTTAAATCAACACACAAACAAGCGATGTACTTGGCCTGGTTCAGCTAAGAATATATTAATAACGATTCCACTTTTGTTTGCTGTTGCTATTACTATTTCCCCATCCTAGCATAAGCATGCACTCTCTTAAATATGTATATATTTCCACTGCTGTATCATATTCCACATACACTAACTTTTTATATTTATATTAGTACCTGAACATACTCCATGTATATATAATATATTTATATATTAACCACCTCATCTCTCGAAGTCTGGCACCAACCACCAAAGCAAATTCCTTGTATATGTGAACGTACTTGGCAATAAACTCGATTCTGATTCTGATTCAGTGTTTTTAATTATACTAAACTATGACAGTTTCTGAGTTTCAGAGAACTAGTTAAACGAAGTAGTTTCCAACAGAAATACATATTCATTGCACACAAGGTAGTTTATAACTCGATTCATTTCATTTGCAATTTTAAAAAAATTCGCATGTTTCTGACATTGTATCACGATGTTCGTTATCCAAGTACGTCCCACAGCCAAATTTAGCTTGTAATTTTGGTTAGCAAGTCGGCTAACACTGCTCACCTTATTTCTTCAGCCGAGTACATGCCAAATGACACGCCTTCAAGGCGCCTCCACGGTATTTCTTTGTCAACCAGCATCTTGATAAAAATGATAGTTAGGAATAAAAGAGTAAATAAACACAGTAAAAAGAGTATGTTAGTTAACCCATGTACACATGGTTCCAGGCACTAGCGATCCAAAACATGCGGTGCACAGCGAGAGCACCGACTATACCATTACCCGGGTAGGGGTGGACGCCCGCTCTGTGCTTTTTGTTCGCTGGAATAAAACATCGATAAATGTATCTCTGTTTACATAAATGTATTTATAATTTTATTCTTTTCATTAAAACACGAAACTTTGTTTGACATCATAATGCAAATTTTAAAAACCCTCTATTTAAAAATGACTTATTCCTTCCCAGCATGCATTTTGGCTAAATATGGCAGCGCTCTGTAGTGGTGTCGTGGGGTCGAGTTTTTGTAGGAACCATCAGCTTTTCCGATTGTTACACAAAAGCTTTATTGGGAGGTATGCTTTTGAAGTGAAACTCGCTTTCGTATGTTATTTCATTTATTATTTGGCTTTTTGTTGGAAAACCTCTTCATCTGCGTGACATTGAGTAGCCCTTGTATTAGCATTGACGTTCCATAAAGAAATGTTTGGGTGCTTTAATTAGACATATCGATAACTCTGGGGCTAATTAATCATTATGATGTTTTATTTCTGATAGGTTAGGATGCAACCATGTTGCGGCTCAGCATACTGCGCCCTCTGAAACTGGTAGGTAGCTGTCCGCATTTGGAGTTTAATGTTAACCAGTCATAACAGCATGCATTCACCTAGGCTGAGATCTGGACGTGTTTTTTGTGTGAAGCTGATTTTATTGATACCACTGCGTTTGTGTTTTCACAGGCTCTGCTCAAGAGATTATAATTCCACGAAAGAAAAGATGGTAGGGCATTTAAAATGCTTAAAAATTGGTAACATCTGCATATATTTGACACTATTAAATCAGTTCCGCACGCTCTGTTACAGGAATGAAGTGGCCGTACTCCAGGCTCTCGCATCCACAGTTAACAGGGTACTCTAGGTTTTCTGCTTACTCTCGTAATTGTTCTCCATACAGTTCAGTATCGATTGCTTTTAAAGCCTTTTAAAACGTTTTTTTTCCCGGTCCATATTCAGGACCCAACTGCATCACATTACCGATTTCAGGACGACGCCTTTCTCACCCCAAAGACTTCCTCCGAATTCGTATGTATCAGTGTCCCATTCGTGTGATTACAGTATTAGTTCCTGTTAGATACATACTTCGTATCAATCACAATAATGTTTGCTGACGTTTACAGAAGTTTTACCTAAACCTTTTTGGATTTTAAAACGATGGGTAGGGATTAAATGCTTGGAAAAAGAACTGTGAGGGCAAAATTAAAATAATTTAAGCCTAACTGAAGCATGGTACCATTTTTTTTTTTTTTTAGCAAAGGAGATTGTGACCTCTTTTGAGAGCAGTGTTCTTGTGTGCATAGTGACTATTTTGTGTGTGTTGTATGTTCCCCACAGAAGCTGTTCTCCCTGTCACAGGAGGCAGGGAAGAATGCCGCGGAGTACGTCGTCAACACTTATCCCAAGTACTTCACAAAGGACTATGCTGAGCCTCGCGTACCTGTGAGTTTGCATTGCGCTGTTAATGGGACACTGCATGCATGTGTGTAACGGGTGAACTCCGCTAGCAGGATCTCCACTGTGGGGCCAGAAACTCCACTCCTGGCCCAGACATGACACTGCTGAAGAGAACTCAGTAGGCTGGATTATTAAAGTTAGTTCCCGATGTTGCACTAACGTCGTATCCAGCACTACTGTGGAGGTCTTGTGATTCTGAGCCTCCTCAGTGGGCCCCGTAACGCCCCTCAGTGCGTAACAGCCTCCTCATCATACCCGAGGTGCATAACGGCCTCCCCGTAACGCCCCACAGTGCCTCATGCCAGACACTCTGAAGCCCCAGGTGAGCGACGTCAGCGAAGGGGCCCTGAAGGAGCTCATCCGGCTGAGGAAGGTCCGCCAGGCGGTCGGCATGTATGACCAGTTGCTGCAGGCTGGTAAGCAGCACCGATCCTCTCGTGGCAGAGAATTAAGCGATAAAAAGACCCCTGAGATGATGAAGAGCTCTCACATCCAGGCTGGGAGGGGATGTTCTGTCTGATGGCCCCTGAGGGCCAGTTCTCTTAATAATCCCTGTAATCTGGAACTCATTCATAGCAACGGTGTATGGCTGCCATAGAAACCAGTCTGGAAAACAAGCTTTAAATTTTTTATTTTTTTTTTTGTATTCAAGCTGCAGTAATAAATCGGGATGATTTCCAGTGCAGTTTCAGTTTAGCGTTGTCTGTTTTGCAGTCTCTCCCCGCTCTGCTCTGACCAGTGTTTCTAAACCATGTAACAGGCACTGCGGTTTCCCTGGAAATGACCAATGACCTCCTGGATCTTATCTGCTTCTACGGGGACCAGGATCCACAGCAAGAAGAAACGCCTGATCAGGAAAAGAGTGAGGATGGGGTGAGGATGTTCAGCATGACTGAATGTGCAGTTTTATTCAGAGGATATGCACTTCCTGATTTTGTGCATTTGGACTTGATTTTTGAGGTCCCTCTTTTTTTATAAGGCTTTATTAACTGCAGAAAGACCTCTTTGTTTGATAATTAATGACAGATTAAGACTGGAGAGCTCGTCGTTGATTCGTGTGCTGTCGTTCCGTTTCAAAGGAGGAGCAGGAATTGCCCCCGAAATCGAGGCGTGGGAGGTCAAGGAAGTTGGAAGTGTGGAGGTCAGTGTCCAGGACTCTGGCAGGCCCTTTCTTGGTGGGGGGGGGGGCAGCTAGCGATTACCTGACAGTCCTGTGCTGTTTCCAGATGCTGATCTGATATTTTTTTTGTTTTTCTTAAAGGAAAGACAACAATGCGGAGAGGATATTTAATCTGATGCCTGAGCGCAGTGAGCGGACGTACAGCGCCCTGATCAGGGGCTTGGTCAAGGTGAGCAGCTCATACTCAGTATCTCTCCCGCCTTTCCTTAAAGCTGGTCATGTACGTCCAGCAAAATTAAGTCGAACACGCTGGTGAGAACAATCTGTCACTTAAAATGACGCCACTACCTTGTTTGGTCTGTATGCCGTGATCCTAGATGGCACAACAGACCCACATACAGAGTGGAAATAAACATATCATGACGAGTGCGTGAGTCATTTTAATAAAGATGACAGCTCTTTTAAAATGGAAGTTAACAGCCATTATCAGTTTGAAACTAGCAGTGACACAACAATTTACATGGCACTCATGGGTAATACTCTATATATTTCACAATAAATATTACATGGTTATGACATTTATTATTAACGGAAATACACAAATGCACCTTACCGATATTTCAGGCATACTGGTAGTGGGTTTGTGCCAGTCATCTTTAGGTATTATTTTATGTCACCTTTGCACCATTTATAACATTTTTAGTATATTTATGAATGATTATGCTGTAGTGTACTGTAACTGTACTTTAAATTGGAATAGATGAAATGAGCTCTTACATTACTTAGGTTTGCATACTGTAAATACAGGTAATTACGTTATTTACTTATCGTAGACAAAATCGACTTGGAGGTTGCGAACGCTAGTGTAGTGAATACAGAACAACTGCAGAAAGGAGACACAGATACTGAGAAAGAGTGACGCTGTGACGCTACACTGCCGTTTCCACCACCAAAGTTCCAGTACAGCGTACGATACCGACTGGTCGGATAGCTGGTCCTAAGTCCAGGCGGTCGTTAAACCAGACGGTCGTTAAGTGAGGAGTGTCCTAACCCCGTTCTCTGTGAATCTGCAGTACGGCGCCCAGTCGAAAGCGTTTGACCTGTATGCCGACATGCTAAACAACCGTATATCCGGTAAGTTGGTGGCGTGGCTGTTGGAACACATAAACCCAACCAGTCACAGCTCGTTATGTAGATAACTGCTGCCTCAGGTTAGCTGTTCAGCTTAGTCTCTCTTTCCCCTAGACTCAAATGTGGCCATTTTTAAACATTATAGTAGTCATAGATTTATTAAATGTTTTTGATACAGCAAAGATGTTTGCACAAGTAATACCTGCGGGAGGTGAAGCTGGTTCTGAAGTCTGGCTTTAAATGTTTAGCTTCATTCAGTGAACAAGCTGATCCAGCCTGACTCCGAGCCCAATGGAAAAAAGGCGTAATAGATACCAACTATCCGCACCAGGGGGTGTCTGTGACAGAGTGCCACCTGCTGGCTGAAGGCTGAGCTCAATCATGTGACTGTTGGATCTTTTTTTCTTTTAGTCGACGTGCACACCTTCAACGCGCTCATCATCGCCGCCCCAGAGGTCAGACAGAAATACAATGAGAAGTGGGAGCTGATCGTGGTGAGTGTGGAGCCAGACTGTGGCATCCGTCCGCCGGCCCGAGGGACGGTTCTGCGGGTGTGATTCCCGTCTCCCCGGACCTGCAGGAGATCCTGAAGCAGATGAAGGAGCAGGGCATGAGGCCCAGCCTGCTGACGTTCAACGCCGTGCTGAAGAGCTCGCTCCGGTGCGGCCCTGCTGGCCGCGTGCAGGCACTGCAGACGCTCAGCGAGATGAAGGCCGTGGGAATCGGTCAGTGCCGGGGCAGCGGGCCGTTTCCTGCCCGCAGTGTGGCGTTTCTCAGATTAGAGGGCAATTCTCATTTTAATTCAAATTATTGTGTTGTTATTGTATGTACTGAACACATCGTTCAAACATTCACAGTGTGGGTTGGAAAAAAATCTGTGAATCCCTGGGCTGATTAGCCCAGCAAAAGCTGAATGGAGTCAGGTGTTAAACCTGGAGTCCAGTCAATGAAATGAGACTGTTGGTGTGACTTTGAGATTCTCTGACTTATAGCACTCAAACATTTTCAGTTTGCTTTTCACAAGAAGCATCTGCTGATATGAATCATGCCTCACAAAAAAAGAGAACTCAGGAGACCTACGATCAAGATGTGTTGATTTGCATAAAGCTGGAGATGGTTACAAAGTCGCCTCAGACAGTTTAGATATTCATCAGACAGTCTATAAATGGAGACAGTTTTGTACTGAGGCTAGTCTCCCTAGATTTGGGCTGCCAGCCAACATGACTCCAGAGACACAATGTAGAATATTCAATGAGGTAAAAGAACCCTAGAGTAACAGCAAAAGGCTTGAAGGAATCATTGGAGCTGGTTAACATCTCTATTCATGAGCATACCATTCACAATATATCATATAAACCTGCCGTTTGCCAAAGAGCACCTTCACACTCCACACCACTACTGGGAGAATGTTCTCTGCACTGACTAAGGAGGAATTGTTTGAGTAGAGCATGCGGTTCTATATATGGAGTAAAACATCATCCCAACGGTTGAGTACCGCAGAGAGAGCATCCTAATTTTGAGCTGATTTGAGTCAGGAGCTGGACAGCTTGCCTTCATCGAGGAGAAAATGAACTCCCCAAACTATCAGGGTGTCCTACAGGATAATCTCAGGCTGGCTGTCTGCCAGCTGAAGCTCGGTAGGAGTCGGTTGATGCAGCAGGACAATGACCCTAAACATTGAAGTAAATCTACTGCAAAGCAGCTTCAGCAAATGCTGTGGGATGATGCCAGCAGAGCCGTTTACACCAGGCACCCTAAGAATATGGCAGAGCTGAAGCAGCTCTGTAAGGAAGCCCGGTCCAAAATTACACCTCCATGTTGTTCAGGTCTGATTCACAGCTGCCCAAAGCTCTCGTTTGAGGTTATTGTGCCAAAGGAGGTTCAACCAGTTGCAAGAACAATGCAATGATTTGTATGTTATTAGAACAGATTGTTTGTTCTTTATTGTAATTTTGTTCACGATCAGGTCACATTGTATAATCAATTATTGCATAAAATGGGTAATTCCCAAGGGTTTGCACACTTTTTGTTTGTGCAATTTACCTTTGTTGTACATTAGTTTGGATAAAAGCGTCTGTTAAGTATGTAAATGTAAACCGTGTCTGTAGGATCAGTCTCCTATTGGGGAGGACAGATGTACTCGGGTGACATGAGGATTTAGAGGTTAAAGGGGGATTTTATTGGGGGACTGTGACGTAACAGAAACAGACCATGGATGGATTCAAGGAGGGAATGTATCTGATCGTAGGGAGTGGACCGGCACTCTGGGATTCCAGACCCCCCCGTCTGGTCCAGAAAAGAGCATAAAGGCTTTAGGAGCCATTAATCCATGGTCACCTGACATAACCCACCCCCATTTTATTCGCTGTCCTATAAGATCTCTCCATGCATGAGAGCTGGAGTCACCCCTGGATTGGTCCTGTGCTCTGAGGGTGTCAGAGTGGCTTGATAAACCATCCAGAAGAACCGATTGGAAGGTGGCTGACCTAGAAATGGCCGGCTTAAGTAACATCCGCTGCATTTCTGCTTACTGGTTTCCACAGACTCTGGCTCTAGCAGGGCTGCTATGATTGGGGGTGGAATCCTGAAAGGTTCGGGGGGCCGATGCGGTCTGGGGCCTGGAACATTCCAGCAACGATTATCTTTCATCTAAATGTGGAGCCCGGGGTGAGCCCTTGGAAATGCTGGTTCGCCGCACATTTTTGAGTCCAATCTCTCTCCTCCCTGTCTGCAGAGCCCAGTTTGGCTTCATATAACCACATCCTGGCAGCTTTCTACAGGACAGGTATGTTATGCCATTAATGCCCACAAAGGCTCGGCTGAGGAAATGTAGCAGAAATAAGGACCCAAACACTGGGTGGCTGAAGCTGTGAGCAGCGTCCAGAGGCTTCCTGCTCCGGACCTTCAGAGAAGAGCCTTTCGGATGTTCACGGGAAGCCCGAATTCACCACCCTCACAGCTAGTCTGTTCTGCTTCCTCCTCCTGCAGTGTTCGGACCCTCAGCTTCGCTTAGTAACGTGTCCTCTGACATTCTTCACAAAGTCATGGACGAGGTTTCTGGAAAGTCTTTTATAGCCCGTGATCCAGATGATGGTGAGATCCTTCTGCATAAGTCATTTATTGTTAAAAAAAAACTTACACCACATATTTATGCTGTGCTTTATGTGTATAATTGCTGTGGGTGTCAAAATATACATAATTATCCATATTTTCATATTACCCAGTGTATTTAACCGGTGAGTCAATAATTTTGAGGTCTGCCTCACACTCTCTTCTGTTTGCAGTTCACTTCTTTAACTACGCCATGAAAATCGTGAGTCTCCCTGACACTTGTGCTCGGAGCCGTGTGCAGTGGCTGGCAGTGTGGTGATGTCACTCTTGCGCTTGCAGTGCTGCTCCTTGAAGGACCTGGGCCTGGCCTACAGGCTCCACCGGCTCCTGGGGGTTGGAGACAACTGGCACTTCCTGGGCAGCCCCGCCCAGGAGGCCCACTACTAGTGAGTGTCCCGTTGTACTGAAAACTCGTTCACTCACATCGGGATTTCACCTTCGTGTTTGAAATGACTCTCCCCAAACAGATGGATGTAGACTTATCCATGGATACATGTATTGCTAAAAAAATTTAGCCATGTGATTTAGAGGCTGTAGTGAAGGCCGGGGTGGTCCTTACTGTGGTTTCTGACCCGGGTTCTTCCGCCCCCTGCTGGTGGCGCGAGTGAGACGGGGTCAGCATTAGAATAGTCGCCGTTGGCTGTGATGGCTGAGTTGTGCGCTGCTCTCAGGGTGCATCAGCTCTCAGCCCTGACGGCGTTCAGTGTGTTCAGGCGCATGCAGGGAGCGCTGTATGTATACGTTGGCGGGAGACGGTGATGAAATGGCGCAGGGGTACGGACCTCAGCCAGTAATGGGGGCTGAGTGCCGGCGACCATGCCCAGTCCGGACTCGCGTGTGGCGGCCCGACTGGCGGCACCGGCGCGAAAAGGCCAGAATCTGAGTCTCCTCGAATACGGGCGGCACATTTTGTTTAGGTGTGGGGTAGGGGGGGTTCCTGCATGCTCCAGGGGTCATCCCTGCCTCTCTCTCACACTCTCCCCCCCCCGGCACAGCGGGCGCTTCTTCCACCTGATCTGCATGATGGAGACTGTGGACACGGTGCTGCTCTGGTACCGGGACCTGGTCCCCTCGGTGAGTCACCATCACCGCACGCCGACTGGCCCAAATGGCATCAGACAGACATTCAGCTGCCCACTCAATGAGGGATCCGGTCCCAATCCGAATACGGCATTCGGCAAAGCGCAAATAGTGGGGGGGTGTTGCGAATGTTCACGTCAAATAGCCGGTGTTGCTGATAGCCGTGAGCGGGTGGGAATTCTTGCTCCGCCTGAGCCGCTCAGCATAATTTAAAAAAACAGTGTAGGCAAAACGTGGTGCATCGCTACTTTAATGCGTAAGCTGAACTAGTTTTATTATAGCGTTACTTGTTTTTTCCCTGTTGCACCTGCAAGTGTGTGAGGTGGAGTGTGTCTGACCGGGAGGTGGAGATTAGCCTCCATTTGCTCTGGGAACATAGTTACTACAGACGTTCCTCTACTTACGAACTAGTTATGTTCCGAACAGCCATTCCCAACTTGAAATGTTCGTAAGTCGTTATTCAACATCATTTTAAGGGTATACGCAAGTACAAAGAACTAGGATGCTGGGAGTACGCACGCTACGCTGCTGCGCGGCAGGAGTAGCGGCCAGAAGTCGTAATAGGCGGAATTGGCATACAGAAAAGAAATGATGATATTGCGGACAGGAACCGGGAGCCCAATGAACACAAATTACATCGAATACAAATACAAATAATTTTGCTGCTTCAACAAATACAGTTAGAAATGCGAACACTGATCTCGTTGCCCATCCCTACTCTCACTGTTTCCGCCCAGTTATTCTACCCCAATTCGGGTGCGATGAGAGACGTCTTACAAGCACTGGACACCGATAACAGGCTGGACCTCATTCCGGAGATTTGGAAAGGTGGGTGTGAGCAGTAACGTTTGTGCTACTGCCGATGGCGGCCTTGTGCCCCCCCCCCTCAGCTGTGTGCTCACCCCCCCACAGATATCAAGCAGCTGGGACTGGCAAACAAGGCCAGTGATCTGGTGGAGGAGGTGCTCTCACTGATGGCGAGGGATAAGCACAGCCCAGAGGTGGGGGCCGGTTTCCGGGGGGGGGGGGGGTACGGCAGGTGGGAGGAGCCTCTCTTCTCGCTCACTGCTGCTCATCTGCTGCCTCCAGGTGCACGAGTCCTTCGCTGAGTGTGCGCTGGAGGTGAAGGCCTCCTACGGGAGTGGCGAGCAGGGCCAGGTGACCCTGGACTGGACCGCCAGCGCGCTGGGGAACATTGCCAGCATCCTGCTGGCTGCTGGGAGAACAAAGCAGGCCTGGTGAGATGGGGCAGGCCAACTGCTGACCAATGAGCTGAAATCAGGCCTCCTGAGAGACCGGGTGTGGCGGTGCTGACCAATGAGATAAAATCAGGCCTCCTGAGAGACCGGGTGTGGCGGTGCTGACCACTGAGCTGAAATCAGGCCTCCTGAGAGACCGGGTGTGGCGGTGCTGACCAATGAGCTGAAAGGTCCCTCTGCTGTCCTTTCCCTGCAGCATGTGATGGATGGATGTCGTAGCCCTTCTGATTCTCTTTTTCGCTTTGCCTAGGGACATGCTGCCCCTCTTCAAAGCCAACAACAGGGTGCCAGCGTAAGTACAGCCATGTTTTAATGGATAAATCTAAAGATTCCTGCACCAATCTGCATGACATCATGACTGCATGACAATGAGCCTCAGCTAATTAGATGATTAAATGCGGTTAATGTGAATTACATCTAATATGTACATTGATAGTTTGAAGAATTATTGTGGCTCAGTATATCTGTAAGTGTGGTGTAATCAGTCTGTCTGATTGTCGTAACGCCGTGATGGACAGATGTGTTTGACGCACTCTGCCGTTCCAGAGAAAAGCTTCTGGATGACTTCCTGAGCTCAGCAGTGCTCCGCGGCGATCCCCAGCAGGCAGTGAGCCTCGTGCAGCTCTCAGCCAGCTTCAGCCTCCCAGCCACAGCCCAGCTCGCCCAGAGGGTGCAGCAGGAGTGTGAGCTCAATGAGGAGCACAAGTAAGACCTCCTTACCAAAGGCCCCGCCTCGGCGATCGGGTGGGGGCCGTCCAAAGGCCCCCGGGTGGGGGAGACGCTGCCCTCAGGCTCTGCTTCAGCAGTCAAATCTCAGCTGACATAAGCCTTTTAGTTTTTTAGAATTACATAATTCTGAACGAATTACTTTATGCAACTCCCCAAGTTGGGGATATAATCCATGCTGTAACTGCAGAGTTTTCTAAACAAATTTCTGTGACAATTTCATGCAGGTAATACCAGTGAACTTTAGCACTAATTGAAATGGAAAGAACGGCCATGTGACATGAGTGATTATGGCCATGTGACATGTTTCCTGTGATGTAAGTTAATAGAGGACTGATTGGCTAATGCCCTGTGTGCTGTAATGTGAGCTTCACTCCGCGTGGCTGTTTTCGGTATTCCAGCTTTATTTACCTTTTGCTGTCAGTAACGTGATGTTGTTCTCCTGGCTGTCATGGTGCTTTGGGGTCTGCGTTCTGAGTTTGGCCACCTCTCCCCTGCAGGTCACTCCTGGTGCAGTTGGAAGCTCTAAGTCATGACAAGGACTGAGCGTCTTCAGCATTTCCTCTGCTCTATTATGACGGTCATTCATTTTTTTCTGTTCTTGTGCTTTTAAGTTAATAAAATGTAATAAATCATGCCGCCCCCCCCCTCCTCTGTCAGTTGTTTTGACCTCTTGGGAAGGGGGAAGTCGTTTTGTGTCCGGCTGACTCAAAGGTAATGTCCTTAAAGCAGATTCTGTATTCCAGAGCAACTTACAAAAGAGCATCAGGGTCAGCCAGTGAAGTGAAAAGGGTGAAATCATTCTGCCGGCTGCAGTATTTCACCCAGCAACTTTTCGAGCAGAAGCACAGCAGCCTAACCCACTGAGCCACGCTGCCCAGCGTACTGACACCCCCGTCAGTCATGTCCTGTACGGTAGGGGTGAGAATTGGCAGAGACCACCCAATCGATGTCTTAATATTAGTTTGCAGATTCCATATCGTAATATTTTTTTTTTAAGTTTTTGCTGAAGAGCATTTCCAGCCTACATTTAAATTAAAGACAGGGGCTGTAATGGATCTGCTTATTTGTTGTGTACCTTTCAGTTACGTCATTTTTGGTTTCGAATGCACAATGAAACATGCATTTCTTGACATGGGCAAAACATAAATTCACAACCAGATTGTAAGAATGGAAATTTATTATGCTAATTATGCTAAGGCTAGTGCTATAGAGCTTAAAGGACCCCCCCCCCCCACACACACACACACACACACACGTCACTTACAGCAGTAGTTTGGGAACATTTTAGTCCCCCAGTAAATTACACCAACACCAGAGAGAGTACTTCATAAGACTGAGACCATTGGCTGTGTTATACTGAATTCGGGTGTGGCTGCACGCTAGGCCTGGGAGGACATTATTTGAAAAAAAATGTAAATATTTTTGAAATTCAAATATTCAACTGCAAAAATCCATTAGTGAAATGGAAAGAACAAGAGAGAACTATTCATGTTGCACCAAATACTCATCTAGGATGCATTTTTAAAAGACCCGTCACTAGGGGCAGATTGCTGTGACTTTACTCAGCTGGCCAAAACGGCTGAAAGGAGCTACCAAGGAAGTAAGAAATACTGTTATTCCCAAGAAGGATGAAATAAGTAACCCTGAGAAACCTGAAAGGCCCGTTCCGGTAACTGTTTGGATGTAACTGGTCATTTTTATCAACGGGAGATTTTAGAAAATCCCATCAAAATAGCGTATACTGTGGTTTAATGTATAGACAGCATGACAAGTTAGGTGCTCCCAAACCTAGTTGGACAAAGTGTAAACAGAGGCAACGATTCCATTTCATGATGTTTAAGTGTTAAGCTACTTTATGCACATAGGCTTATGTTACCTGTCTAAGGTCAATCGATTTTTTTATTTCATGCCACAGTTCAGATGTTCGCTGCTGCTGACCTTCCTGTGCTGTGGGCAGCTGTGTGAACAGAAATGTGCTGTATATCATCTACTCGTCATTGTCCTCACTAACGTCACAGCTCTCACCTTCCAGGTGCACAGTGTGCTTAGGTTACTACACAATGCTAGGCTAGGCCTGTAGTATAACTGCATAATTTATATTAGAATTTACTTTTATGATAAATGTTGTATTTTTAAATATTTGAATGCCTAAGGAATGATCTAAGGAATTTTTACTAGGAGGTTCAGACCAGGCAAGAAAAGCTGTCCCGCTAAAGAGATGTGACCATACTTGGTAGTTAGCTTGTTATGATGCAGTCTTATTTTTGAATTTTATTTGACATATTTGCTTTGAGTTTACAAATGATTATCTCTTACGTTTTGTTATTCAGACGCGCAGACAGACGCATTCTTATGCTTGGTTTATAACTGTTCCTATATTGTGTGTCCAGTTTTAATAAATTACGGAACAAATAAAACAAATCGTTTCCCTGCTGTACCAAATCATGAACAGAAGATACTCATGTGCACAGAACTGCTCATTCACGGTGGGTTTGTTAATCCCTTAACAAAACTGAGCCGTGTGCAAATATGAGTAATATATTGGGCAATATATTTACAGTACTCTACATTTAAGTTCATATTTTAAAATGGATTTTTAACTTTTGTGACTATAAAAATCATAATTTGTAACTGAATCGGTGCCCCACCCAACCTCACTCATTTAGCCAGGAGCCAGTCACAGCGGGCTCAGGGCAGGTCACTCATTTAGCCAGGAGCCAGTCACAGCGGGCTCAGGGCAGGTCACTCATTTAGCCAGGAGCCAGTCAC